>PVJN01017904.1:0-39824 GCA_004026805.1 Lasiurus borealis
GAATGTGCCGGGAGATAACCTAATAAGGCAAAACCACTCCTTCCTGCTATTAGACTGCTTCCTGACTCCACATCCCGTACCTGCGTAAGCAGACCCCGGCCCCTACCTGGCCTATCAGGATGGGCCAACTCAGTACCCCGGCCCCTACCTGGCCTATTAGGATAGGCCAACTCAGTAATTCAAACAGCTCTCCACCCCCCGACCCCCAGTATAAAACGGTCATGTAACAAAGGCTCGGAGCTCTCAGCCTCTGCTCTGCTTTCAGAGTATGTTGTGAGCCCCAGCATGCTGGTCTGAATAAACCCCTTTGTTTTTACATGAGATCGTCTCTTGGTGCTCTGTAAGTGCGGCTTGCGTTCCGGGCTTAACAGTATGTGACTGTTTCACAACTGTACTTGCTCAGGGTGGGGGTCCAATATACTGGAGCAGGGTGGGGGCCGGGCCGGGGTGGAGCCAGGAAGTCTACGAGGGCAGGTTTAGCAATGCCCCCAGAGAGGTTTAGTGTGCTTCCGCTGTGGAGAAAGTGATGCTGCTGTCAAGAGGGGAAGGATCTGACCCTGGGGGCCATTCAGGCCTGCCTCCACCCAGGGCTGGAGTTGTAGGGAGGAGAGGCATGCCCAGCCCCAATAAAGGGGGTCCCAGGTGCCTCTAAGGCACTGATGGGTGGTTGCTGGCATGCTATTGTTGTGGGCGCCCCTGGTGGGGGTGGCGGGAGCAGAGATCCAAGTCTGAGGTGCAGGCTGCAGCTACTGTGGAGGCTGGGTCTTCTCCCCATCTAGTCAGCCTCCCCGTACCCCCAGAGCTGCAGGGGCGGGTGTAGGGTGTTCGGAAAGGGTTATCAGAAGAGTTCCCCATGGCTGCTTCCTCTT
Organism: Lasiurus borealis; assembly: GCA_004026805.1. NCBI lineage: Eukaryota > Metazoa > Chordata > Mammalia > Chiroptera > Vespertilionidae > Lasiurus > Lasiurus borealis. Next base: position 870 of record PVJN01017904.1, read on the forward strand.
CCTTCTTTGCAGTCCGGACTCCTGTCAGGAACTCTCCTCAGACCCCAGAGAACTTGGCTCCGGCCGCCCACCCCCAGCTGCAGGTGCAGCCTCATGCTGATCTGTCAATATGCAAATTGGTCATTACTGGGACACCGTAATGGACAATTAGCATATTACCTCTTTATATGTATAGATGTCTCCAGTAGCTGGCACTTAGTAGTTGCTCAGCAAATACTGGATGAATTGAATAAATAAATGGATGAGAGTGCTCAAGACTTTATTACTGAGTTGTTAGTATTCAGCAACATCTCGCTAGCACTGTGGTGGTAAAGATTTATATATTTTTATTCTTTGTCATATTTTTTAATAACTTTTTCTCAATGTGTATAAATATTAAATCAACTTACTTTCTCCTCTTTGTGTGCATGTTTTATTTTTATTTTTTATTGATTTCAGAGAGGAAAGGAGAGGGAGAGATAGAAATATCAATGATGAGAATCATTGATCAGCTGCCTCCTGCATGCCCCCTACTGGGAATCAAGCCTGCAGTCTGGGCATGTGCCCTAGACCGAAATCCAATCCAGGACCCTTCTGTCCACAGGCTGATGCTCTATCCACTGAGCCCAACAGGCTAGGCCTCTTTGTATTTTTTTAAGTCTTCCTCTCCTCTTCTGTTTCTATCTTTTGGGGTTTTTCAACTAGGGAAAGAAATTAGAGAGGGAAAAATATATTTTTAATCATGGATGCTGCTGGGGTCACTCAAAGATAGGTGCCCTAATGCTGGCTCCCTTGTGGAGCATATGTGTGCTTCCTTTTGTGGGGAGTGAGAGGAGTGGGTAGTTCTCCCAAGGCCTCTACTCTGCAGAATTCCTTAATGTAGATCTGCTCCAGCTCAACTTCCCCCAACACCCTCCAAGTTCCCACTTCTGGTGGCCCAATCCTCAGACTTCTCCTCCATGGGTCCCTCACTGTCAACCAGCCCTTTGAAGTATCCTGTTGTCAAGGAGGCTTCCTTCACATAGTTATGGCCATGTGAAGGGGTCAGTGATTCCTCTCCATAAAAAGAAAGGGAAGGGCATGGAAAGGAGAGGGGGGAGAGAAAAAAAATACATAAAACTGGACAAAATTATCACAAGCAAGCTTTTCAGGGTACTAGACAGCCTTACTTTAAGCTATCGATCTTTGCTAATCCTCCCCTCCATTTGTTTTTTTGGCTTTTGTCCTTTGCATTCAAATCACTACCAGGTGATCTGACAAGAAAGCTAATCTAATTGCTGCTGTGGTGGTATTGCTAAATATGAGTGATGTAATGGATTAGACTATCTAGATAACACATTTGCAGTTCACTGGGTCCTTCAAAGTCTTACCTATAAGAAAAAGGAAATACATATTTGAGCACTTTCACAAACCAATGATGGAGATATTTTAGATAGGAAAGGGAGTGATTCTTAAATTTATCATGTATCTAAATTGCTGCTTCCTCTCCTTCCTAAGAACATTGAAATCTGTATTTGTACTTAAAAGAGAATTATAACTTTATAAGATTTTTATGACACATTTTGAGATTAAAGACATCCTGATGTCATATAAACCTGGGACTAAAATTCCCTGCATGAAATGATATGGTAGCTTGTGGAAAGCTTATACATGTATTCCCCAAATGAGACCAAATATCCAAATTCTCCCTCCAGAACCTGATTCTAATCCTTATTCTGATTCACTTTCATAGAAGCTACATGTGACAGCTGAGAGGTACTATAAATTAGATGATGGTCAAGTATTTCTCTTTGATAAAGTTGAATTTTTACCATTATTCAAAAATTGATTTCGAGCTATTTAGATCGATTGCAGTTTCAGAGCACCACCTGCTGGTATAAAATGTAAGGTCATGCAATCTTCTATTACCAAAAAGCAAAAAAATAAAATTTAATTTTAGAAGAAAAGGAGTTAATATATGTAATAACATGCATATTATTTTCCAAATTATTTGAAACCTTCTCAGGAGGAATATCACTGAATTCAGAGTTAGAAAACCTGACGTGGCTCTACCAACTTCTAGCCAGGGCACAATGAGCAAGTTTTTAACAGTACTGAGCCCCAGGTTCCGAATCTTTAAAATATGGGTTGAAAACATTGTTCTGGATGAAATAAGGTATTGTAGGATGCTGAGGAAGGATGCTGAGGGCTGAGGACTCAATGCAGAATAAGGAATTTACTTAAACATTTGATCCCAAGTCCTATGAGATTTGCAGTTTGATGGAAAAAATGAAATGGTCCTGGTAAGAGAATAAGACATTGTACAAGGATGTAGACTGGTAAGAAAAAAGTAACCCTAGACTTGGAAAAAACAAAAAGGCAAAAAATTATGAAGTGAAAGGAAAAAGTTAAGTGTAAATAAGGAAGTGAGAGGCCCAGAAGGATAATAGATAACAGAATCCAGATAATGACACAAGAGTGGATAAAAGTAAATCAATCACACAGGGGTAGAAGTACCACAAGGCTGGGTGTTGGCTTAGCCATCCAACGAGCACTGAATGGTCAATGGCAGCAGAGAGAAAACACCATCAGCAGGAGTCAAAGTCTTTACAAAATATGAGGGAAAGGTTGATACATCTAGGAGGCATAGAGAGTGGTGTAGGCAGGTGGCACCAGTGGAATTTTTGCTTCAAGACCATGGCTTCCTCAATGTTTCCCAATAGATAGATGATAAATAGATGATAGATAATTCCAAAAGTCTTAGTGTAGTTTTAAGCTTTAATAACTCCAAAATTATAAATACAACCAACATGAAAAATATATCATTTGAGGTTTAACTAATTCAAATATTATTCACTCATATTTACTTTTGTGGCTTTTTAAATATAACTTTCTAGTTTTAATTTGTAGTTTCAGTCAACATTTGCTATCTTCAATCAGAGCAACATAATGTATTTATTCAGTTAAGATTGGTTAAGACCCACCAAACTACTAAGATTCACAAGCACCCCTCCTCTGCCCCCAGCAACAGTGGAGGCAGCTTCGATTTCTATTTCATATAAATAATTACTTAATATAAGGAGGTTGAGTCTCCTTTTCTTTTCAGTATGACCAAGTTCACAGAGAAACACATATTTACATATTCACATTTATACACATATACACATAGACCAATTCAAAAGCCTTGAACTTGGGAAAGCTTCCAAGTTTGTTGCTGGAGGTACACAAAGCTGCTAGTCAACTATTAAGATGTAGCATCATTTCCATTTCAAAAAATAAGGCTCTATTCCTGGGAAAATGTTATTAAATGGCCCAGAGAATAGCTTAGATTCCCTGGCTCTTAACTTGTTCTGTCTTGTAAAAAGAATAAACTACATAAAAAACATACTTTAATAAAGCTATCATCAATTTTATTACCAATATGGTATATGTTATATATTAGGTTGTGTTCAAATATAATTTGTTATATTTTATACTATGCATGAAACATTTTCATATGCAAGTAAAAAAAACCCAAAAAACAAAAAACTGAAACTGGGTTCAGTAGTGATAGAGTAGAATAGGTAAAGGAAGGACTCAGATTACCTGGGTTGAAAATGTGGTTCTACTACTCTAGTACTTTGGTGAATTAACTACTTTCTTTCTTCTACCATAAAATGATGAAATTACTACTCATCTCAAAGGATTATGGGGAAGATTTAAAGAAATAACATATAGAGAACCATAGCAATACACCAGAGAGATTGTCCTTTATTGTATAAATTCAACCTTCTTTCCATTAAACCTCTTCTTTCCTCCTCCACATATTAGAATGGACTACCTCCAAAATACTATGAAGAGGGAAGTTATCTAACAAGATACCCTGAATTTTCTCTTTCCAAATTCACTGTGGAAATGTATTCTCCCTTTTCTGCTTTCCCCTCTCTAAACAAGAATTTAGGACCAAACTGTAAAACAATGAACTTCATCTGACTTTCAGTGAGATCTTAGCATATTTCATCTCTGTGTCTACTCATGATAATTGTTTTTAAGTGTTAAATTCTAATTCTTAAACCAAAGAGAAATGTGGATTTATTCTTGGCGAGACAAATTTTATTCTTTGGTGTTCCCTGAACACAAATGAAGATTAAAAGTTTAAAATATTTTTGAAAACTAGACTATTATGCCTAGCTTTAGCTAATTTATTAACCCTTCCATTGAATTAATGATGGTGTTAATTAGCTCAAGCAGGATATATTACTTACTTTTTGAAGGAAAAGCCTTGGAAATTAGAGTCCTTCTCCTGCCATCTTGTGGTTTCACTCGCAAACTGCAGGGTATTAGATGTCTAAAAGCTATATAGATGCATTCATTGTTCGTGAGTGCATTTCTAGTATTTCTCAAGTTAGTATTTAAAGTTTCCATTTAAAACTACCAGATGACTGCATTTGGTCTTTTTTTTTTTTCAAATGCCATTTACTCAAATATTCAGTCTTGATTAAAAGGGAGAATGTTTTCACATACAGCTTCAATGAATGAGACAGGATGATTGGAGGAACAGCTGACTTCCCAATGGAAGGATGAAACTTGCATTGTTCTCTGGGATTCTTCCTTAGAAGGTACATTCCCTACAAGTGTATCATTCCTAGTTTTTATCAGGGCAACTAATGTCCCTGAAGATGCCATCAATACAATTCAGACTACTTAAGTTGGAGATAAAGTGTTGTTAACATTCTCATATTTAGATAAACATTTCCTTCACCTCCCTCACTTCATTCAAACTGCTGACAAAGAGGGAGATGACTCATCTGCAGAGTCATCTGCAATGGTGAGGAAGACACAGCATCAGGGTATCACTGCCACAGTTCAAAACACTCTAAATTTTCTAATCCCTGGCTTACCTTTACTTCCATCACACACTTAAAACATAATCTTATTTACATAGCACATATAAGAAAAAAATTCTGTTTCCATTGCTCCAAAAATTCACTATCTTTGAAACTAAAATACAGCCCCAAACTAAAACTAGCAAGTCCATAATGTTCCAACTAAAATTCTAACTGGACATTGGATTGCAGGTACATCCATCCATCCTTAAATAATGCCCTGCTTTGTCTCAGACTGTTACAAGAATACATGAGAAAGGATTCCTAACCTGGACCAATTAGCTAGTTAGTGATGGTTACCTGAGTTATCTGTGTCACTTAGCTGAAGTCTTATCACTGCTTCTGTATTCATTGTATTGAAATATGTTGTTTTGGTTGAAATATCTGAAGAAAATCTGATCATATAGATATGCAGTTGGAAAAGGGAAGTGACAGAAGGCATAGAGAGAACAAAAAGTGATGGAAACAATTATATTAAATTAAATTTAAAAAATAAAAGTATTGCAAATTTCTATATAAAAAAGGAGAAGTATTTTAATAGCCTTTTTAGATTGTAGTGTATATTCTTTGATATTATGACAAAACTTGGTAAGTGCTACTGTTTTAAAGGTTAGTTGCAATGTTACATCTGAAAATATATTTTTTTAACTACAACGTTAAAATCCATTTTTCTCTTATGCTTTGAATAGACTTTTACTCATACATGATTTTGTTGTTGTTTTTTTCTTTTTTTATGGGTATTTTTTTTTAATTGTGTTACATGTATACATATCTCTCCACTGTCCACCCCCACTCCCAGGCATACCCCAACCCATGAGCATGGTATGCTCTTCCATCTGTTTACATCTTCCTCTATCTCTTTTTTCAGTAGAGCATACCATGCTCATGGATTGGGAGAATCAACATCATTAAAATGTCCGTACTACCCAAAGCAATCTATAGATTCAATGCACTACCCATTAGAATACCAACGATGTATTTCACAGACCTAGAAAGAATTCTTCAAAGATTCATCTGGAACAAAAAAAGACTGCAAATAGCCACAGCAATCCTGAGAAAGAAGAGTAAAGTAGGTGGGATCTCAATACCAGGTTTCAAACTATATTACAAAGCAACTGTTCTCAAAACAGCCTGGTACTGGAACTAGAACAGATATATAGACCAATGGAAAAGAATAGAGAATCCAGATATCCACCCAAACCACTATGCTCAATTAATATTCGACAAAGGAGGCATGAACATACAATGGAGCCAAGATAGCTTCTTCAATAAATGGTGCTGGGAGAATTGGACAGATACATGCAAAAAAATGAAACTGAACCACCAATTTACACCAAATACAAAAATAAACACAAAATGGATACAGGATTTAAACATTAGACGGGAAACCATACAAATACTAGAGGAATCCACAGGCAGCAAAATCTCAGACATATGCCGAAAGAACTTCACTGATACTGCTCCAAGGGCAATGGAAGCTAAAGAAAAAATAAACAAATGGGACTACATCAAAATAAAAAGCTTTTGCACAGCAAAAGAAACTATCAACAAAAGAACAAGAAAGACCACTGTATGGGAGAACATATTTGCAAATGTTATCACTGATAAAGGTTTAATCTCCAACATCTACAGCCAACTTATACAACTTAATAAAAGGAAGATAAACAATCCAATAAAAAAATGGGCAATGGACTTAAACAGAACCTTTTCAAAAGATGACAGAAAGCCAAGAGACACATGAAAACATGTTCAAAGTCACTAATTATCCGAGAGATGCAAATCAAAATGACAATGCGATACCATCTCACACCTGTCAGAATGGCAATCATCAACAAATCAACAAACGACAAGTGTTGGTGAGAATGTGGAGAAAAAGGAATCCTTGTGCACTGTTGGTGGGAATGCAGACTGGTGCAGCCACTGTGGAGAACAGTATGGAGTTTCCTCAATAAACTAAAAATGGATCTCCCATTTGACCCAGCAATCCCACTCTTAGGAATATATCCTAAGAAAATAGAAACACCAATCAGAAAGGATTTATGCACCCCTATGTTCATAGCAGCACAATTTACAATAGCTACACTTTGGAAACAGCCTAGGTGCCTGTCAGCAGATGAGTGGATCAGAAAACTGTGGTACATCTACACAATTGAATTCTATGCTGCCATTAAAAAGAAGGAATTCTTACTATTTGCAGCAACCTGGATAGAACTGGAGAGCCTTATGCTAAGTGAAATAAGCCAGTCAATGAAGGAGAAACACCACATGATCTCACTCATTTGTGGATAATAAAGAACATTATAAACTGATGAACAAAAGGATAGATACACAGTCAGTAAAGCATCAAACAGACTGTCAAATTACAGCAGGAAGGTTAAGGAGAGGTTAGGTAGATAAGAAATCAACCAAAGGACTTGTATGCATGCTTATAAGCATAACCAATGAACACAAGACACTGGGGGATTGAGGTATGCCTGGGAGGGGGAGGCAATGGGAAGATATGTATATATGTAACACAATAAAAAAATAAAAAATAAATCAATTGTACTTCTGTATATTAGCAACAAAAACTTTATAAAGAAAATTAGAATAGCACCAAACATTGCAATGACTAGCAATAACTTTTTTTGATTAGCAGCATCTCTATTTTGAAACTATAAAATAACATCAAGAGAAATTAAGATCTAAATAAATGGAAAGATATATCATTTGTTGAAGAGTATATAATAGCCAAAATAATCTAGAAACTCTGGAGCAAAATTAGAAGACTTACAGCACTTGGATAACTTTCAACAAAGATAACTGACACTATACAAGAGATACTGAGATGGATCATAAAACATAAAAACATAACATAAAACTCGTAGCTTCCTGCCCTAGATGGTATCCCTCAGTTGGTTGGTACATCCTCCTGTGCACTGAAGGGTTATGGGTTCAATTTTGGTAATGGAACATACCTAGATTGTAGGTTCAATCCCCAGTTGGGGCATACATGGGAGACAACCAATCCATGTTTTTCTCTCACAATAATGTTTCTCTCTCTTCAAAATCAATAAAAACATATTGTTGGATGAGGATTTAAAGACAGGAATGAACTTGTATCTTCCTAAAGAGATATCATTTAAAACCCACTGGAATGGCTAAAATTAAAGACTGATAACATCAAATATTGGCAAAAATATGAAGCAACTGCAGTTCGCATAATTTACTAGTAGGAATGTAAAAATGATAGTCACTTTGGAAAGGTATTTGGCAGTTTCTCATAACATTACATATACACATATACATTAACCTAGCAATCCCATCATAGATATAAATCCAAGAGAAACAAAAACATATGTCCATTAAATAACTTGACAAGAATATCCACAGATTTATTCATTAATAGTTCAAAACAGGAACAACCCAAATGTCCATTAAGAAGAAAAAAGTGGTATATTCATATGGAATTCCATTCAGTAATAAAACATAAATGATTGATATAGATACCACAGTGATGAATCTTAGATATTTGCTGAATGAAAGAATATTTTAAGAGTCCATTTATATAAAGTTCTAGAATAAGTGAAACCTACCTACAGTGATAAATAGAATAGTGCCGCAAGAAGTGAAAGTGAGGTAGGCAGGAACTTACTTATAAGAGGAACTACCTGGAATTTCAGAAATTTGTAGGTTATTTAGGTGTGAGATGTCCTCATCAAAAACACATTAAACTGTAATTAAGATCTATGTATTTTATGATATGTACATTTTATCAATAAAATAAATGCTCCCCTTCAAAAAAAAATAAAAAAATGAGCCATTACAGGTAACGGGCCAAATTTTCACCAGTCTAGGTAAACATAGAAACATGTATAGTCATATAACTCTTGACTTGGAAAGCAAGTATATCAGTTTCTCTAGTAATAAAAAGTTTATTCGCATATCAAACTCTTAAACTTCTTATGGAGACACTAGCAAATGTAATAAAAATATCCCAGAGCAAGCTTCATATGAAGTGACACATTTACACTGATTTAAAAAAAAAAAAGTTAAAGCATACTGATAAATTATAATTCTGACAAAAGAAACTAAGATATTGGGATAAGTATGAGTTTCTTAAAATAAATTCAGAAAATAACTGCTAGCAACTTGTTTCTAACATTTAACCATTCCCCCCCTTAAATCTCTTCAGTTTTCTAGACCATTTTTAATGCATGGTAAGAAGAAAGTCTGAGTCATTCTGTAATATCGTCACACTGATTTCTCCTACTAATAGGAAAATAGGTTTAAGCAGAAGCATTATTGTGAAACCTACAAGTTTGAGAGCATGGCCCTGCCAACACATCGATTTCAGACTTCTAGCCTCTTAAACTGTGAGACAATAATATTTTGTTTTAAGCCACTAGGTTTGTACTATTTTGTTACGACAGCCCTAGGAAAGTAATACAGATGTACCACTTACCACAGTTCTCTATTATTGGATTTTGATTGGTGACTTAAAATTCATATTTGGAAAATATTTTTAATTGACTGGACACATTAATCAGATCTCTTCTAACAAAGAATGCCCTATATTTCACTGTGAAACAGTGATTTTTGGCATTCTTCTTATGATATTAAAATACTAAGAATATGGGCATCATTACAGGCTTTGTGTATATTCGTGAAGAAATTAGAAGATACATATAGGAGTTTGAAATATTTACCAGATACAAGTACTCAAAAAAACTAAATAAAATTTTTATTTTAAAACATCACAAATAATTACAAGTCAAATGTCCCAACTACATAAACTATTATATATGTGTATGCATGTATGCATATAATATAAATATATACACATGTTTAAATTTTGCTTCATCTTTCATCTTTTTATCTGAGTAAAAAGAAGAACACTTTCCTCATTCAGAAGATTTTTGATGTTGTAATAATTACCTAGAAGTGATAAGAAAATAAAATTAGAACTTACTCCCATAAGATCATTTCTTTTGATTAAATGTTTGGCCATGACTAAGACATTAAAATATATGGTATACAAAAATCAATTCATCTAACCCAAAGTAACTCTTTACTTAACTCCATTAATTGAAAAATCCAAGAGTTAACCACCCCCTGTGATCCACATAAGGCTTAGAAGGATGTAAATTTCACATCATTTTGACAGTAAACATAAAAATAAATTAGACAAGGATGCAAGAAAATTAAATCTCTCTGACCTCAATAGTTATTAGGGTTTGGGAACTGCTATGGATTCCCTTAAACTAGACATAGTATGTTTAAATAGGTAAATATAAAAGGTAAAATATTGAGTAAAATAAAATATAAAAGTTAAAAAAAAAGGCCAAATGCTACTCATAAATAAATTAGGTAATAAATAATAGCTAAAGTAAGATACAGACTAACAGCAAACAAAGGCAGATTCATAGCATTGAATACCATACCGTGACTTTCTATATATTTGAAATTGATACATACTAACATGGACATAGTTAATAAATGTAAAGTGTTCATAACAGTGCTGACCCACATAAAAGACTATATAAACATAACTACTATTACTGTCTCTTTTCATTAGAATGTAAGCTTGATGAGGGCAGGAATTTTTGTGTTTTGTTATATATCTCACATTCTTAGAACAAATCTTGATAGACTTTCAATAACATTTGTCAAATGAATAAATGAACAAATTTAAATTCCTATTTCCAAAGACTTATGTTCTTCAATAACTGATGAACCATACTATTCTATATGTTTAAAATAAACTTCTAAAATTTGTTTGACTACATAATGCCTTAGAGATAACATAAGGGAAATAATTTTCCCTCCAACCTGAATATAACAACAGTATTTTTGTATTCAGCAATAAAGAAACCAACTCATTCAATTTTCATTTATCGAAACACTAATGTACAAAATTCAAAGAAAATATTTATCAAACTTCGTTGGCATCAGTCACATCACACTTCATTCTTATGTGCTCATGAGCAACTAAATATTTAACTATGTAAAAGAAAATGTCTTTAATTATTCTTACCTGAAGGAACATAGAATGAATCCCCAGTTGTTATTATATAAGATGTTTCATGTAAGGTACATAAAAGGTCACCAAAGTTAACATAAAAAACCTGTAAAATTCAAAATTAAAATCTCATTTCAAATTGAACCATCATAATAACTATACTCCAAAGAAACATAAGAAATGTTGTAGGTAGAATAACTACCTTTAAAGATGTTCATGTGTTATAATCTCCATAATTTTCATGGTATATAGCAAAAGGGACCTCAAGATGGGAGGATTATCCTGGATTATCTAGATGGGTCCTATCTAATAGCATAAGTCCTTACCACCCACTTTTTATCTGCCACAAGTGGGTGTGAGATCAACAGTTTGTTGTCTCCACTCCTCCTACCAGCCTCAATGTGGCTTCTTTAATCCTCTGGTTTTGAATGGTGGCTATTCTGCAGTTCAGTTGTAATTTTGATGTAGTCGATATTTAAGTTTTCATATTTTTCTCCAATGAGAAAATCTTCAAGTTAGATCCGGAGATCTTATGATTCAATCATCAAGTTCTTTTGAAAGTTTACAACCAGATCTGATAAAAATATTCTAAGTTCAGCCAAAGGACTGGAATCAGACATTTCTCTAAGAAACTAGCTCCTCTAAGTGTCACTTTTTTTTTTTGGTGAGCTTTTTTGTTTTTTTGTTTTTTTGGTGTTTTTTTGTTTTGTTTTGTTTTTATATTTGGGAATATTTATTGCCTAGCTTTCAAATATTTCTACACTTTGCTCATTTGGTTATTTTTTCTCCTGTTTTATTTCTGTTCTTCACACATCATTTAACTTCTATATTTTTCTATTTCTTAATCTCTTTTTGTCTTCTGGAAAAAACTACTATAGTTAATTTGTTAATTCTTGTATGAATTAATTTTAAGAAATATATGACTGTTTCCCTCTCTATCAAACAGATTCTCTAGCACTAAGTTTGAAGGAAGAGTTAATGACCTTTGCTATTTCTCCATCTTATCCCTCTTTTATTTCTCAAAAACCTATATTTAGACCCTGGATAGCTAGTTCATGTGATTGGAGCATTGTCCTATACACCAAAAGGTTGTGGGTTCAATTCCCAGTCAGGAAATATACTTTGGTTGCAGGTTCAATCCCTGGTTGGGGCATAGGCAGAAGACAACTGATCGATGTTTCTCTTTTGCATTGATGTTTCTCTCTCTCTCTCTCTCCACAAATTAATAAATATGTCCTAGGGTGAAGATAAAAAAAACAAACAAACCAAAACCCTATGTTTAAAAGTGTACTTCATGTTTTAAAAATGAAAAATTATTCCCCTTTCTAATAAAAAAATAGATCTAATTTTCATTATAAAAAGTTAAAGGCAATATTTAGAAGAAAAATCAGTTATTCTATATAATAAAAGCCTAACATGCTAAGAGTATGGTTATCCAGTCAGCCGTTCAACTAATCAAAGCATAATGTGCTAATGATATGCTAAGGATGCTCAAATGCTCACTATGATACATAATGACCACCAGGGGACAGTCAACCCATCAATCAGTCACTATCACATGTACAAACCACCAGGGGGCAAATGCTCCGACTGATAGGTGAGCTTGTTGCTGGGGTCTGGCTGACTGGGACTGTGCAAGATAGGCCGGACATTCCCTGAGCCCTCCTATGGTTCCTGCTCACCCTTCTCCCCCTGTCCTCCCCTTCCTGCGTTGCTCCCCAGCTTCCATCGTGCACTAGCGGGGTCCCTCAGCCTGGCCTGCACCATCTCGCAATCCAGGACCCCTCAGGGGATGTCGAAGAACTAGTTTCTGCCCAAATCCACTCAATGCAGGAGGTGCTTCCTGGTGATCACTGCGCTCCCATAGGAGGAGCGCCACTCAGCCAGAAGCCGGGCTCATGGCTGTTGAGTGCAGCAGCGACTCCACAGCAGTGCTAAGGATGTCCAACTGCCAGCTTAGACCTGCTCCAAGGGCGGCCCCCGCCCTCGATGAGTGCACAAATTCATGCACTAAGGCTCTAGTAATCCTATCTAATAAAAGAGTAATATGCAAATTGACCATACCTCGGCCACACAAGCCATGCCTACCAGCCAATCAGAGCAAGTATCCAAATTAACCCCAACATGGCTACAGTCACAGAGAGCAGGAAGGAGGCTTGGGTTGCCCCTGGCGATGGAGGAAGCCAAGCTTTACACACATCTTGGCTGGCCTAGGCCTCCGCTTAAGGCAGGAAAGCTTAAATGGCTGTGCGAGCAGAAGGCTTGGCTTTGCTTCAGGCTACAAAGTTTCAATTGTAGACGATAAATAAGTCCCAGACACCAGAGCCTCTGCTTGGGTCACCAGGAGGTATAGCCAGCATGCAAACCACCACAGGCCCCTCACCCAGGCCACTCCACGCCCCAAGGGAAAACACACCCTGTGCTTTGAAGGCTGGCCTTGCCCCCTGGCGATCCTACCTGGATCAGGCCTACATGGGCAGTCTGACTCCCTCTCACAATCCAAGACTGCTGGCTCCCAACTGCTCGCCTGCCTGTGAAAGAGCAGAGGACTGGCTCCATTTCATACCATGTCCTCCCTCTTGTGTAGCTGTGTCTCTGACCTGACCCCTCTTCCAAGAAAGGCTACAAGATGTGTCAGTTACTCAGCCTGCCCTTAAATCAGCCAAAGGGAATGCAAGGGAAGCTAACCTAAGGCCAAAATATGCTGACCACATCCTGTCTTTGTGTAACCAGACCCTAGCCACACCTACCTTTGCGTCACTAGCCCCCAGCCCTCACCCAACCAATCGGAATCGGCGAATTCAGCGGTCTGAGGAAGTCCCACTTCCCCCTATAAAACCTTTGTGCTTTCGAGACTTGCTCTCTTCCTGCTTCCTGCAGCTGTGAAGGTGGAGGCGGAGAGCCAAGCTCAGGCTTGAATAAAGGCTCTTTGCTTTTGCATCGGACTCGGCTCCCTGGTGGTCTTTGGGGATCTTGAAATCTGGGCATAACACCTGCCTTCCTGATTGCCCCTAACTGCTTCTGCCTGCCAGCCTGATCATCCCCTAATCACTCCCTGCCAGCCTGTTTGGCCCTAACTTCCCTCCCCTAACTGGCCTCCCCTGCAGACCTGATCCCCCCCAAGTGCTCTCCCTTGCAAACTTGGGTCCCTCCCTACAGCAAAGTCACCCCCAACTTTCCTCCCCTGCCAGGCTGGTCACCCCTAACTGCCCTCCTCTGCAGGCTTGATCACCCCCAAATGCCCTTCCTTGCAGACCTGGCCCCTTCCAACTGGCCTCCCCAGTTGGCCATCTTATGGTGGCCACCTTGTGTCCACATGGGAGCAGTCATCTTTGACCACATGGAGGCAGCCATCTTGTGACTGTTGGAGTGATGGTCAATTTGCATATTATCCTTTTATTAGATAGGATAGGATAGAAGCCTGGTGCACAGGTGGGGACCGGCTAGTTTGCCTTGAAGGGTGTCCTGGTGGGGGTTCTTTTGAGGTGTGGGGTAGCCTGGACAAGGGGCCTGTAGTGGTTTGCAGACTGGGCATGTCCCCCGGTGACCGAAGTGGAGGCCCTGGTATATGGGATTTATTCATCTTCTACAATTGAAACTTTGTTTCCTGGAGCAGAACTAAGCCTCCTGCTCACTCCATGGCAGTAGCCATTTCTGTTGGTATTTATATATCTTCTATAATTGAAATTTTGTAGCCTTGAGTGGAGGCCTAGGCCAGCCAGGGCAGGCAGAAAGCTTGGCTTCCTCCATTGTCAGGGGTAACCCAAAGCCCCCGGCTCTCTCCATGGCTGCAGCCATCTCGGTTGGGTTAATTTGCATGCTCGCTCCTGATTTGCTGGTGGGCATGGCTTTTGGGTGTAGCAGAGGTAAGGTAAATTTGCTCTTTTATTAGATAGGATAGTTTCTTCAAGCTTCTGTCATTCCATTTCTAAATTGTAGCCAGAAATAAAATAAAGAGAATATTTTACCTTGCACAGTTTGCTTCAATGTTTATCTCCAAGGTCTGCTTGTATGGCTATTCTTCAAAAAATATATATACTTAAACTCATATAAAAATGCTTTCTACAGTACCTGGAACATGTAAATGCCAAATAACTACTTATTATCATACAGTGCACCAGTGGGGTCCCTCAACCTGGCCTGCAGGAATTGGGCTGAAACCAGTTCCCTGACATATTCCAAGGGGTCCTGGGTTGCAAGTGGGCACAAGCCAGGCTGAGGGACCCCACCGGAGTCCGAATGAGGCCAGGGGGGAATACAGAAGGGCTCCAGAGGGTGTCCGGCCCATCTTGTCCGTCTTGATCCAGCAACCAGCTAACCTACTAGTCGGAGCATCTGCCCTCTGGTAATGAGTGTGTGTCATAACAACTGATCAAATGGTCAAATGAATGGTCAGATACTTAGCATATTAATCTTTTATTATATAGGATAATGGCTTTTCTCAATACTAAGTCAAAATCTACAAGAATAAAAAAGAAATATGTAAATTGACTATACCTCCATGACATCCACAAGCCCATCAGGAGAGAACATGCAAATTAGCAGGAAAAAGATGGTGGTGGGGTAGGACGCCTGCTCTGAAGGGGAGGGCAGGGGGCAGAGAGACCTACAGGAGCAGCACTCCTGCTCTCTCCGTGGCTGCAGCAATCGTGGTTGGGTTAATTTGCATACTTTCTCCTGATTGGCTGGTGGACATGGCTGCACACTCTGGCTGGAGTCAGAGAGAAGCCTGTGGACTCTGGCTGGCACAAAGACTCCAGTTGGAGCAAAGGTGGATGGCAGTGGCCAGAGTGAAGACCTGGGTCCCGGGTGCCAGAGGAAAACCAGTGCCGGCAGAAAGGAAGGCCTATTGCACGAATCTTTTGTGCTATGGGCCTCTAGTGTAAATATAATCATTTTCTTCCTGCAGAACAATTTAATGGTTTCTAATTACAGCAACTGCTGTCAATGTTACAGTGAATAATTACATATGCTCAGCTTCCCTAACTTTCATTTATTTTCCTAGGAAAAATTTCTGACCTGTGAGTCACAGGTCAATGGGTACAAATGTTTTTCCAAAAATTTCTACTAATTTAGTAATTATAAAGTATCTTGTGTTTTGAAAATTCTATAATTTTCAAATTCAAAATGTAGAAATAGCATATATACTAGCTTCCAATTTTCAGTCTGCTACTAACTACTTACATGATTTGAAAGAGGTTTTTTAACCCCAATTGCCCATAAATATTGGCCATGGTAGACACTTTCAAGTACTTACTATTCAGATTTTCTTTTGTATAATAAAGGTATTACAGTTTAATAGGTAACTGCTATTAGTTCAATGATGAAGCTTCGTCCTCATTCATTGTTCTTTATTACACAAGGATCATCTATTACTTCAGTTAGTTAAATATGTTCTTTTTACTGCTTTAGTTAAAATAGTTGGAGATCTATCACATTTTAAGATTGGCTTAAGTTTTTTTTAAAATATGTTACATCTGGATTCTAGTTACACTGATGTAGTAATAAATTACTCTTTGACTCTCATGTGTACCTTTTCCTTTCCTTGCCTCAATTTGCCTTTCATTGTTAATATAAACTCAAGGGTCCATATGCTCTTTTTTTCCTTTTTCAGTTTGCTTTAATTTTTTTTTTTTCAGCAAAAACAACTGTTTTGAATGCACTATCCCCAGTAACTCATGATTTCATAGATTCCTGAAATGTTACTTCTGAAAATTGTGCCTTGTTAGAGGTAACATTTTTTAAATGTGGTATAATATTAAATGTTCTTAAAACTTAAATGGATTTTAAAATTCTATAATTTTCAAATTCAAAATGCAGAAATATCATATATACTAGCTCCCTATTTTCAGTCTGATACTAACAACTTACATGATTTGGGAGAATTTTTTTAACCTCTATTGTTAAACTGCATGATCGGAGAAGTGAGATTTAGACTAAATTTTAATAACCCCCTCCAAGACTAAAATTCTAATATTTCTTGCAAACCAATATTCTAAGTTTCACTTAAGTAAAGACGCTCCCATAAACTTATGATTTTCAAGTGTACACTGCTACACACTGAAAAGGAACTTTTAAATAACCATAGGTTGATTAACTCTAAATAGATATAACAACAACAAAAAAATTATCTGTGATCTATAAGGAAATAGAATTTTTAATGCCTCATCATGTCCAATAAAATAGAAATATACCGATAGCAAAAATATATAAAGAAATATACTTACCAATGTATCCAGGCCAACATGCTGCTTTCCCTTTTCTTGATGTGGCCTTAATACCAATTTTCCAGTAGAAAAAAGGGGTGTATCCAATGTTTTATATACTGTTAACTCATCCTGCTCAACTGAAAATGTATATGTATCTCGTGGCCTTAAAAGCTCTAAGGGAAAACATTAATATAAATATAAAGCAATACCAATGACATTGATCAACACTATAACTATATATACACATAATTACAATATTCATTTCTAGATATAAACCTGGGCACTAGCAGTTTTGGCTCAGTAGATAGAGCATCCAACTAAAGGGTTCCAGGTTCAATTCCAGCCAAAGGGCACATACCTGGGTTGAGGGCTGGGTCCCCTCCCCAGTAGGGGGTGCAGGAGGCAGCCAATTAATAATTCTCTCCTATCAATGATGTTTCTCTCTCTCTTCCTATATGAAATCAATAAAAAAAGCATATAAAAAATAAAACAAAATAAACCTGCCTTAGAAAGACAAAAGAAATCAAGATCATTGACTCAGGTGCTAGAATGCCAGATGTCAAATTCTGACTTACAAGCTGTATAACGTTAGCCGAGTTACTTATTCTTCCTCTGTGTTTACATTGCCTTTTCTATAAAATAATAATAGCTCATCTATGTTAAATATCAAGTGAGTTAATTTGTGTGAAGTATTTAAAACACTAGCACAAAGTAAACATTAAAATCTTAGCTGTTAATAATAATAATAATGGCAGTGTTGTTTTTTTTCCATGATAGCTCAAATGAAAAACAAAAGTAGCTGAGACAAGATAAAGACTTTCACATATTTTAAAAGTTTAACATATCCCACAATACAAATGTACCATTATCATGCCAAGAGTCCTTTGCAACTGCTTAACTGATTATTAAATAAGATTTTTTTTAATCAGGTAAAGGCTTAAGTAACTGGATTTCTAACTGTTGCTCACAAATTCTATCTCCCTTTTGAATTTCTTTTTACTCATAAAACTCTGCAGTTCTATAATTAATATATTCTTCTATCATCAGCTTCTGACCTTTTCCTTGGATATTTGGGAATGTTTTCTGTATTTCATATCAAAAATAGAAAATACACAGGATATAAATAATACAGACTCAAGAAACATACAAAAAGTGATTAACTCCTAACAATACAACGTTTTTAACCCGGTACAGTACAACAATGTTTTTAAGTGTGAACATCATTATAGCTTCTCTAGTTGGACCTATTTGTTCTATGACTTAGGATAAATAGTCCTTGGTACTCACTGAAACAGTCATAATTGTTAAAACATTTAAATATTTCCTATATATATAAACACTGCCTGGATGGAAATACCTTAGTGTCTCCTACTTACTCCCCCACACTACATGCATTTCTTGGGACCTCCCATGGTCATCCAAGACACTAACTGTTTGATGCCTATTCAATACAGCAGCAGGTTTCTACAAACTTGTGTCATCCCTAAGGTAAGTGTGACAACTGTTTGGCTGACTGATGTACCTGCTAGTCATTCTCTGAAAGGTTTCATATCTCAGATATCACTACTGGAATCTCACTGCCAAGAAAGCTATCTAAATCCTGCCCTCAATTCCTTTCCGGTCTCATAGTAAGAATGTACCCTAGTGTCTGCCAGCTAACTGGTTACAGTTACCCCAGAACACCCCTTGTCCCCATATTGAATGCCTGGTTTTCCTTTGGGAGAAGGCAACAGTCCTGATGGTAGAACTTGTATCGCAGAGGATAAATGCATGGTGCTAGATGCTCCCTGAAAGTTGTTTGCTGTCAATGGTCCCCAGAATATTCCTCATATGGACTGCTTATTGGAATTAGATCCTCTATTGGACTTTGGTTCAGAAAGAGATAGGAAGAGAAAGATAAAGTGGGCAGGTCATCAAGCGAGCAGTTTGTATCTTTTAGCTATTAAATTGAGCATGTTCAATATCATTCAATATCTTACCCATGAGAATAATCTTTCTTGTTTCCGGATCCCTTACCCATGTTGGCTGCAAAGGATCTCCTAGAGGTATATTCAGATCTATGACTAATTCTTTCTCTGCAAAAGAAATACAATTGAAATATAAGCTACTTACTTAAAAAGTCTTTTCAATTTAAAAAAAATCTCGTATGAAATACAGTTTTGGACAAGTTGTAAAGAAGAAATGCCAGAGGCATAACAATCTCTTCCTACTTATAAATGAACATTCTGACTCACAATAACTTCAAAACAATAAAGATTTAATATAGAAGCAAATATCCTAAAGTTGTTATTTTCTGTAGGCTTGTTGAAATGTGTCAACTCTTGAACTTTTACATCAAGAGGTTAAATGGGCCCTAATCGGTTTGACTCAGTGGATAGAGCATCAGCCTGTGAACTGAAGGGTCCCAGGTTCAATTCTGGTCAAGGGCATATACTCTGGTTGTGGGCACATCTCCAGTAGGAGGTGTGTAGGAGGCAGCTGATCAATGTTTCTCTCCAACCGATGTTTCTGACTCTCAATCCCTCTCCCTTCCTCTCTGTAAAAAAAATTAATAAAATATATTTTAAAAATAAATAAATAAATAAAGTTAAATGGTTTTGCATATTCTCTAAGAGAGCCGGAAGTATGCAATACACTTTAGAAAGAATTCATCAAAAAATCCATTTTAACCATATGAAAAAGGTAAGTTTCATTTGACAGGGCAATTTACTAATGTAGAAATGTTTTATACTATGCTACTAATGATTTTTATTTTTAAGAATAAAGTTAGTTTGGATTTCCCATCAAGACGGCAGAGTAGATAAGTGCTATTCTCCACCTCTTATTCCCACAGCAAAATTACAAATAAATTATGGGACCACCATCCGGGAGGATTACCTGAAGACAAGCTGAACGGAAATTCCTATAACTAAGGACATATAAAGAAGCCACATGGAGACTGGTAGGAGGAGTGAAGACATGCAATAGGATGTTCCTGTATCTACATGTGGTGTCAAGAATGAGGAGGTTTATCTTAGCTGTGGAGATGCCCCTGAGGGTGAGGGTACCCAGGCCTACACTAGGCCTGCCACTACAGAGCAGCAGTTGCCAAGTGGTGGTCCGTGGACCACTGGTGCTCTGTGAGGTCCAAAAGGTTAGATGGAATCAACAACAGATTAGATGAAGCACAGGATCAAATCAGTGATTTGGAACACAAGATGGTAGAAAATACCCAAACAGAATAAATAAAAATGGGGATAGTTTAAGAAACCTTTGAGACAACATAACCCATGACAGGAGTCCAGAAGGAGAAGACAGAAAGCATAAGATTGAAAACCTGTATCAGAAATAATGACTTAAACTTCCATAATGTGGCAAAGAAAATAGACATATAAATCTAGGAAGCAGAGCCCCAAACAAGATAAACCCAAAAAGGTCCACACCAATACACATCACAATTAAAATGCCAAAAATTAAAGACAAAAATAGAATCTTAAAAAGCAGCAAGAAGAAAGCAAACATTGTTTTATACAATGTAGCTCCCATATGACTTGTTAACTGATTTCTCAACAGAAACACTGTAGAAGAGATTGGCATGAAATATTCAAAGTGATAAAAAGCAAGAACCCACAACCAAAGCTATACTACCCAGCAAATATATAATTTAGAACTTAAGGAGCGATAAAGAGCTTCTGAAGCAAGAAAAGCTAAAGGAATTCTCACTACCATCAATCCAGTATTACCAAAAATATTAAAGGGCCTTCTAATCAAAAAGTATTTTGAAAAATCCTATATAATAAAGAGATAATATGCAAATTGACCCTCATGCCCTCAAACAAGATGGCCGCCACAAGATGCCCTGCAGGGGAGGGCAGTTGGGGGTGAATAGGCTGGCATGAGAGGGCAGCTAAGGGCCAACCAGTCCAGCAGGGGAGCAGTTAGGCACCCATCAGGCTGGCAGGGAAGTGGTTAGGGGGTGATCAGGCTGGCAAGCAGGTAGCAGTTGGGAACCAGCAGTCCTAAATTGGCAGTCAGCCTGGAGAGGGTGCAGGCTGGGCTAAGGGATATGCCCCACAGTGCATGAATTTTATGCACCAGGCCTCTAGTAATAAAAAATATAAAAAAGAAAAATTCTCACTTAACAGAAACATGTAATAAAAGCAACGAATCAACCAACTTTATATAAAGCTAGTGCAAAGGTTAAAAGGCAAAAGTTGGAAGATTATGTATAATTACAATAGTAAATTGAGATACACACACACAAAAGAAGTAAAAATAATGACAAAAACATAAACATAAAAGGGGCAATTAAAAATAGTGGTGATTTTAGAATATGTTCAAATTTAAGCAACCATCAATTTAAAGACTGCTATAAACATAGCTTAGTATATACATGCAGCACATGGTAACCACAATCCAAATATTCACAAGAGACATAAGAAATTAAAAAAAAGAATCCAAACAAACAAAACTCTAAAAAGTCATCAACATATAAGAGATGAAGAATAAGAGAATAAAAAAGGAACAGAAACTACAAAAATAATCAGAAAACAATCAATAAAATGGCAATAACTACATACCTATCATTAATTAAATGAAAATGAATTAAGTGCTCTCGTCAAAAGACATAGGGTGGTTAAATGGATAAGAAAATAAGATCCATACATATGCTACCTATAAGAAATTAAAATGCAAGACACAAAATCATAAAACTCCTAGAAAGAAGGGACATATGTAATACTTTCAACAATAAAAAATTTTTTACATAAAATAAAACTCCTAGAAGAAAACATAGGCAGTAAAATCTTATACTTCACCCTAAGTAACAACTTTTTGGATACGTCTCAATAGGCAAAACCAAACAAAAATAATCCAATGGGATTACATCAAACTAAAGTTTTGGCACAACCAAGGAAACCATTTAACCAAACAAAAAGACAATTTATTAAATAGAAGAAGAAATCAGCCAGTGATACGTCCAATAATGGCTTAACACCCCAAATTTATAAAGAACTCATACAACTTAGCAAAAACCAAGAAATCCGATTTGAAAATGGCCAGATAATCTGAATAGACATTTCTCCAAAGAAAACATACAGATGACCAACAGACATGAAAAATGCTCAATATCACTATTCATCAAATAAATGCAAATTAAAATCACAATGAAGCATATCCTTTCCAAGTAAATTTTCTTTCTCTTAAAGACTTACAACCATGAGCTTACAGCAGCCCCATCTTAGCTAACTTTTTTCCCATAATGTTTCTAGAGAGCCAAAGCAGCCTTGCCTAATTGCCTGTTGCTCCTTTCATTCTAGGTTTTTCACTTCCCCACCTTTAATAAATGTACTCTAAAAATCGAACTAATTATATTATATTATATTATATTATATTATATTATATTATAGCACAGTGAGGTACCACTTCACTCCTGTCAGAATGGCTAATTATCAGTAACAATAAATAGGAAGTACTGGCAAGAATGTGGAGAAAATAGAACTTTAATGCATTGTTGAAATGCAAATTGGTGCAGTCACTATGATACATAGTTAGTATAAAGGTTCCTCAAAAAAAAACAAAACAAAAAAACACAAAAAACTACCTTATGACCCAGAAATTTCACTGCTATTTACCCAAGAAATCTAAAACACTAATTCGAAAAGCTATATGTACTTCTAAGGTATTGCATTATTATTTACACTAGCCAAGATATGAAAGTAGCCTAAATGTCCATAGATAGACCAATGGATAAATTTTGATACATATACAGGTAGTCATCAGATTACGTCGGACTAAACGTACATCATTTCGTGGTTATGTTGCCATCTCCTATTTATTTATAAAAACAAAAAAGTTCCGTCATTTCGATGTATGTACATGTGTTTTATGTTTTTTATTACTTATTTACCACAAGTAAAGGTCAGGAGTTGTTATCTTTCTTTTCATTTCTTTTTACTGCTTCACTTCATTATTGCTTGTGTATGTGCTCCATGTGAATGACATAGGTGCTTATGCAGGTGGGTTCCTACTTATGGC
Organism: Lasiurus borealis; assembly: GCA_004026805.1. Classification (NCBI taxonomy): domain Eukaryota; kingdom Metazoa; phylum Chordata; class Mammalia; order Chiroptera; family Vespertilionidae; genus Lasiurus; species Lasiurus borealis. The sequence continues at coordinate 23,918 of PVJN01017904.1, forward strand.
AAATATCACATTACTTACTGTATACAATAAAATAGCAGTTGGCCATAAGATAGAATGAAATTTCACCATTTGTGACAACCATGAATGGACCTACAGGGTATTACGCTAAGTGAAATAAGTTAGATAACGACAAATACCCTATGATTCCATTTATTTGTAGAATCTCACTCATTTGTGGAATATAATGAACAACATAAACTGATCAACAAAAACAGATCCAGAGACAGAGAAACATCGATCAGACTGTCAAACCACAGAAGGCAGGCAAGGGAGAACGGGGGTAAGGAGGAGAGCTCAACCAAAGGACTTGTATGCATGCATATAAGCCTAACCAATGGACACAGACATCAGGGGGGTGAGGGCATGAGTGAAGGGGCACATATGTAATACATTAATCAATAAAGAAAAAAATTAAAAACAAAAACAAATGGACAACAGAAATAGACACAGATACAGAGCACAAACTGATTGTTGCCAGATTTTAGGGAGGTGGGGGTGGTGTCAGTGGGGGCTGGGTAAAAAAGATGAAGGACTTAAGATTTACAAATTGGTAGTAATAAAAGAGTCATGGGATATAAAGTACAAAATAGGGAATATAGTCAATAAGATTATAATAATTATATATAGTTCCAGGAGAGTACTAGGCTTATCAGATCACTTCTTAAGTTATAAAAATATCTAACCACTATATGCTGTTGACCTGAGATCAATATAATATTGAATGTTAACTATAATTGAAAATGCATTAAAGAATATAAAAATTTTAAAAATCAAATCAGTTTATTTTTAAAATTTGAGGGTGGGGGGAACAGAAGACATTAAAAAGTGAATTACCCGCCCTGGCCAGTGTGGTTCAGTTGTTTGGGTGTCTTCCTGTGCACAGAAAGATTGCAAGCTCGATTCCCAATCACACAGCACATTGCCTGACTTGCAGGCTTAATCACCAGTAGGGGGCATGCAGGAGACAGCAGGCTGATGTTTCACTTTCACATTGATGTTTCTCTCTCTCTCCCTTCTTTCCTCCATAAAACTCAATAAAAAGTGATTTACCCTAACACCTGAAGTTTTCATAGGTAATTTCAAAATCAGAAAAAATCTACTTTTCAAAGCACTGTTATTTATAAAATAATCTAAGTGTTATTTTCAGAACTAAGTTCATACTTCTTTCATCGTTATCAAGACAGATCCTTTTCCTATTAACTCTCTGCTTGGCCTTTTTCGTTTCTCCTTTTGCCTTTCTTTTAGACGATACTGTTTCTGGAGACAATATTCCACCTATTATAAATCCTCCTGAAATTTAATAACAAAAAAAAGATAAAAGTATTATACTTGGGAAAGTGAAAACTTTGAAGCAGAACTCTTTAAATTATTACAGCAATTTCTTTACAAAATACAAAAGAATACATTATTATTAATATATTCTATAACTAGTACTTCAAATAACATAAATACCAACCCATTTCACTAATGTTTCTAACTATCCTAAATCTAGAAGCATTGCTTAAATGATTACATGGGGAAAAAATGATTAAATGACCTCTGTTGCATAAAAACAATAGTCATCAATAAAAGTATATATCAAACAAAAGGCAGCAATGAAATAATTATAACAATCCACATCTGAGTTTAGTCCTTTGACTTTAGATTTATCCATCAAAGAGAAGAAATAACTTCAGGATAACATTGACTATACTTTCTTGCCCACCCTCTACCATTGCTGTAGAAATATATGATGATGAAATGGAATGAGATTAATAATTAAGGATACTTAATCTGTGCCAGTTTTAATTTTCTCATGTTATGATTTATGCTTAATTTTATGCAATTAGAAATCTTGTTATATGGTATTGAAATAATAATACTCTATAAAGCCACACAAAGTACTACCAAAAAGAAAAAGAAATCAGCATCTCTATGGTAATTAGAGAAATCTGGATCTCAATCTATTCTTGTTACATTTTGGGGATATAATGAGTAAGTATGTAGAACAATACTTAGCACATACTTATACAAGTAAATTGTAACAATCTTCATGATTATTTTTTTTATTCTCAGACATTAAAGTGTAAATTTTACCTGATTCCCTTCCTTGATAATCTACTCGCTCCCCCCGCCAGTATTCCAAAGGTTTCAATCGTATTCTCTTGGTCCTGCGCATGTTTGGTGTGTTGGAGGGCAATACTGTATAAAGATATTAGAGAAAAATGAAGACATATTAATGTTTAGTTGAATGATACTTGGCAGTGGAAAGAACCTTCTAGAACATTAGCAATTCTTCCAGACAAAACATTAAAAAAAAAAAGGTTAAAACATAGTTAGTTGTACTAATAATTAAAGAAATGCCAATGAAGAACTAGGCTACTAGATTGGCAAAGATTTAAAAAATTGATAATACCCAGGGTTAATGATATCTAAAGATACATAGGAATTCTCATATTTTAGGTAGAAATATAAAATGATTAAAGACAATTTGACAATACCTATAATTATAACACTCTTCGACTCAAATTTCATTTTGAGAAAATGAGTTTGTTCACAAAAATACAAAAATGGTCAAAGCTATAGGTAAAAGAACAGTTATGTTTTTACTGTTTATAATAGAAACAGAAAACAAAACTTTAAATTGAAAGCCATCTAAATGCTCCATAATAGGAAATGTGTAAATTGGGGTAGTCAATATGTGCATATGTTTGTATGTATAATACACATATCTACTCACTTTATTTGAACAATGCAAAGTTGTATATACTAATCTGGCTATATAATCAAATTCTTATGTTCTTATTTATTTTTTGTTTGCTAGAGCTGTTCAAATATCCCAGTCTAACTGTATTGTTTAAATGAAAATCTTGATTTTTTTATTCTTTTCTTACATATTTTAGTTACTAGTTGTTTAATTTTTCTTTGTCATAAATTGTCCATGTCATTGTATGTTCTATATACCCTTTGTTCAACACTTGTATTTTAACCTTAAATTCCACTTTGCCTAATATTAAAATTGCACTATTTTATTTTTATTTACATTAGCCTATCTAATTATTTAACAAACTTTTATTTTAAAACTTGTTTTTAAGTGTTCCTTAAAGCATATAGGTGAATTTGTATTACTGAAACACATCTGATAGTCTCTATCTTAGTAGAGGAATCCAATTCATTCATATTTATTTAGTGTAACAACCTTTTATTCCTTCCATCTTATTTTATATTTACAAGTTGTATTAGTGATATTTCTAATTTTTATTGGTTTGATCAAATGACCTTTTTTTTTTCTCCCCTCTTCTTGGTGACTTTAAAGTTATATTGTGCTTTTTCACTCTAATATTGCTTACCTTCCCATTCCTCACACTCAAAAATCAAACTCTTATTTTTTCCATGATTATATAAAAAACAATATTCCTTACAAAGATATGCTATTCTCTTTTTTTTTCATCTGGTAAAATCAAACACTTTTAGATTATAGTAGTCGCCCCTTTTCAACTGGGGATATGTTCCCAGACCCCCAATGGATGCCCAAAACTGCAAATAGTACCAAACATTATATATACTATGTTTATCCTATACATACATACCTTTTCACTTAATGAAAGCCAATTATGGCTCCTCTTTGGCATATCTGAATTGCCAGCATCACTATTCTTGCATAATGGGGGGGTCATTATTAAGTAAAATATGGGTTACTTGAACACAAGCACTGCAAAGCCGCAACAGTAGATCTGATAACCCAGACAGCTACTAAATGACTAAAACATGGATACACTGATTCATCCAAGAACAAAGGGATGATTCACGTCCCAGAATGGGATGAAAGAGAACAGAGCAAGATTCCATGTAATATTTTCAGACCATGGATAACTGAAACTATGGATAAGAATGGACTACTGTACTTATATTACCCCTTTTCTGCCCCTATTTTCCTCTTAAGATAATCTGGATTTTAAAATATTATCACAAAAATTCTTACTTAGCACTTATAGTAAATCCCAAATCACATTAGCATTAAGTACTAGATTCACCCTCAATAGCACTGAAGTTAGGCCTTGTATAATCCCCTCCCCTAGGATGCATGTGGGACCTGTGACTTCCTTCTCATCAATAGCATATCACAAAGGTGATGGGAAGTCACTCCTGTGATTCTATTAGGATTATACATATGAAAATGTACAGATATTATACATATAAGACACTATCTAGCAGAAACAGGGAGAAAGTCTTCCTTGGTGACTTTGAAGAAGCAAGCTGCCATACTGTGAGTGGCCTAAGAAAAGAAATGAGCTGCCATACTGGCAGGTGGCCTCTAGAAGCTGAAAACAAACAAAACAAAACAAAACAGGTACTTCAATCCTACCATTTCAAGGAACTAAATTATGCTAACAAGCACATTACCTTGGAAAAGGACACCAAGCCTCAGATGAGACTACAGCCCAGGCTGACACTTTTCATTGCAGCCTTTAAAATCTTTGAATAGGGGATCCAGCTAACCTGTGCCTGGACACCTAGTCCATAGAAATCATCTATAGTACTAATAAAAGGGTAATATGCTAATCAGACAGGACATTTTCTGGACATTCTTCCAGACAAAGCCACAGTCTCAGGGACTGAGGTAAAGGCAGTTAGGCGTGATCAGGCTGGCAGGGGTAAGCAATTAGATTATGCCAGCAGGAGAAAAAGTTAGGAGGCAATCAAGCCAGCAGGGGAGGGCAGTTAGGGGCAATCAGGCCTGCTGGGAAGGGCAGTTAGGGGGCAATCAGGCCAGCAGACAGAGGTGGTTAGGGGTGATCAGGCAAGCAGGCAGGCAAGCCAGTGGTCCCAGATTGGAGAGAGTGCAGGCCAGGCCGAGGGACCCCCTAATTTCCCACCGTAATGCACAAATTTCATGCACCAGGCCTCTAGTGCTGTGGTCGGCAAACTAAGGCTTACGAGTCACATGCATCTCTTTGGACCCTTGAGTATAGCTCTTCCACAAAATACCACAGCCTGGGTGGGTATATTTTGAAGAAGTGGCATTAGAAGAAGTTTAAGTTTAAAAAATTTGGCTCTCAAAAGAAATTTCAATCGTTGTACTATTGATATTTGGCTCCGTTGACTAGTGAGTTTGCTGACCACTGCTCTAGTGGTATAATAAAAATGTATTGTCTTAGCCACTAATTTGTGTTAATTTAGTACAAAGCAATAAAAAAATACACACATTAGTTAAATTTGACCACATATATTTCAAGAATCATTCCTCACTACCATTTCCTCTCTTTGGGCTCAACTCTGATTTAGATGATACTTGGTTAGAATATCTAAAATAGGTATTTTACATGGAGGATACTAAACTAAATGTATTATCTTGAAAATAAATTCAACTATCAGATATCTTGGATAGTTGTAAGATTAAATGGATTGTAATATATTTCTGAAAGTAGACTATAGTTGTTACTTTATTCTTCCACTAGGGGCCCAGTGCACAAATTCGTGCACCTTGAAAAGAACTGTGGACCACAAAGCTATGGTGGACACAGGGGCAGGTCCTGGCCCATCCTCTGCATCCCTGCCTGGCTCCTTCTGCCACAGCCACCCAAGTCCCGACTGCAGCCCCGTTCTCACTGCCACCACTCCCACACGCTGACGGCACTGGCTCCACTTGCACCCTCTGACTGTGTAGAGCAATTGGGGCTAAAGCCAGCAGTGAGGGTGAGTGGGGCTGGTACAGTCAGCAGGTGCAAGTGGTGGCTGCTGCCCCAATTGTCCCTTAGGAGCAGGGGGAGGTAGAGAGGCCCTCAGGGATGATTAGGGCCAGCAGCCTGTGCACACACCCACTAATGGCACTGTGTGATTGGGGCTAGCCCCAGGCACTGGCAGCAGGTGCAAGCAGTGGCTAAGGTACCAGCAGTGAGTGCAATCACCAGGCGGGATCGTGGCACATGGGAGCAAAGAATTTTCAGTAATCACCAAAGGCTCACCCCTTTGACAGTGACCAGCACCCCCGCCTGGGTCTGGTGCCTCTGTTCACCTGCTCCACCATTCCGCCTCGGCCAACACTTGCCGTGTTTCACGCATGGACCCTAGTAGTCAGTGCACGTCATAGCGACTAGTTGTTTGGTTGTTTCTCTTCTATTTGCACATTACCTTTTATTATATGGGAGGATTGTTATACAGATAGGCAGTGCTAGTCATTTAACTTTTTCTTTCTGAATGGAAACTTCTCTTTATCCTTAAAAAAAAAATTAGGAATTTTATTCACTTATGTATAGAGATGTATTTTTACAATAATTCTGTCTGCCAATTGATAAACTCATTCAGACTACAGATTAAAACTTTTATCTGCATATTTTGTCTGTTGTTTCCAATGTTATTTCCATTGACTTTCTTTTTTTCTCATAGCGTCCATCTTTTATATTTCTGCTTTGAGGAATTTTTTCCATGTCAATACTAGCTACTAACCGAGTCCTTAACAGTGACTATCTTTATATTCAGTTTATCTGCTGACTTTTTAAACTGAAAAATAATTTAGTACCAGAAATTGAACTTCTGAAAGTGCTCATATTTCTTTTGTCAACTGTTGTCCATGTATTATTAAAAGTTCTAGCTCACTGAAGTTGCCTGCTATTCTTAGGAATAATGCTTGTTTTCCTTTTTGGTTACTGGAGCCTTTGCCCAGGGACATTTTTTTCTTCTGTTTGCTGATTCCTGACTCTAGTCATTTCACTCCAAGACAAGCACTAAACACTACAAGGTATAGCAGATGGGCTTCCAAAATACTAACTGAGATGTGAGTTTATTGTTGAAGCAACTAGAGAAAGCTCCACTCATACTGGTTCTCTTCAGGTATAACACAGGAGCATTCACAGCCTCAAGTATAGGAAGAAACATAAAAGCCATTTTAATTCCACAAAGATAAGAGGTCCCATGAACCTTGACTGGCAAATATCTCTTTGGGGAAGAACCATGGAGTTTTAATCCTCACATGGGCTTTTACATGGATAACCCAGCTCCCAGCCTACTATTTAGCTATCTAAGCTTTTGCTTTATTTAGTAGTGAACTGGGTGGAGTAGTTGTCAGAGATACCATTTACTTAGCAGTTATATTTATAGAATTTTCCATTCTAGATCCTTAGCCTAGATAGGATCATGTTCCTTACTCTGAAATAAAGAATGAGAACTACAGAATTTACATATTGACAATAAAAAACTCAGGTGGCTTGTGATGATTTACTTATGAAATTCATAAAAATTAAATTATGTAGTTTTAATTCACCTGCCAATTAATCCAAATAATATTTCCCCTACTTGAGAAAAATCAGGTTATATTTAGAAACAGGTTTTATAATATAAATAAATATATTAAAAGACAGAAATAATCTCACCTAATTTGTGATGTATTTTGTTCTTTTGTGTTACTTCCGATCTTTTCATTCTTGAGTTACCTGCAAAATGCAAAAGATTATTTTGTAAACAAGGGCACTAATTTCATGTTGAGCTAAACTGTATTACTTGGTTAACTTCAGTATAAATATTTTAAATAAAATTTGACCTGAAAATACATTTTATTACTACTTCTGCTTTTCACTGTTAATAAAGACTAATGAAAGACAGTATAACATTTCTCTAGATTTTGGCACAATGAATATATCTAAAGAGTATAGAAATTAAATATAAAAAATAGGTTTTTTGTTGCTCATGGACTTCAGGTGAAATAAGCCATTGGTGGATAAAAATGCAGGGTGTAATAATTAACAATTAATGTATTAATAATATAACCTATGATCTTTAAAACTCTAAAATAGTACAACTTTACCAAATTTAGCAGTGTGTCAGAGGCTCTCAACTTTGGTGTGATAAATATCATCTAAACATAGCTGCCATCAATTCTTTCTCTTTTTTGCACAAATGTTCTTTATGGAGAAATAGAGACTAATTCCCTTCTCCTTGAGTCTCTACTGACCATAGTAACAATGCAGCAGAAATATTATTCTGGAACTTCAAAGGCTAAGTCCTAAAAAGATATGCAGGTTCCAACTGAGCATCTTGATCTTCACTCTGAGGACAGATAACCCCAATATATGAAGACTCACTATTCCAAGATTGCCACAATATGAGAAAATCCATGCTAACCACATGGAAAGGTCATGTGGAGAAAAGATGCTTGGCCAGCTCCAACTGTCCCAGCTACCCTGGCTGAGTGCCAAATATATAATTGAAAAAGCACCTTAGACTTCCTGCCTTGTTAAGCTTTCACATTATTCTAGCCCAGAAGCTTGCATTTAACTACAAATGTATGTAGATGTCAAGTGATGAATAGCAAGAACCTACAACCAACATTATTCTACCCAGCAAAGCTATCATTCAGAATTGAAGAGCAGATAAAGAGCTTCACAGATAAGAAAAAGCTAAAGGAGTTTATCACCACTAAATTAGTATTATATGAAATGCTGAAAGTACTCTTTAAGAAGAAGAAGAAGAAAAATGTAAAGATAAAAATTATGAACAACAAATACATATCAACAAGTGAATCTAAAAATCAAGTGAATTAAAAATCTGACGAACAATAAACTGGTGAATATAATAGAATCAGGGGCATAGAAAGGGAGTGGACTGACAATTCTGACAAAGGGAGTGGGCATAGAAAGGGAGGGTGCGGGAAGAGACAGGACAAAAATCGTACACCTATGGATGAGGACAGTGGGGGCAAGGGTAAGGGCAGAGGGTGGGGTGGGAACCAGGTGGAGGGGAGCTATGGGGGAAAAAAGAGGAACAAATGTAATAACCTGAATAAAGATTTATTAAAAATGAAAAAAATTATATTATTTATCCACCCATGGAAGAATTACAAAAAATTCTTCCATGAATTTATGTGTTCTAAGCATACTCTGGAACACAAAGAAAACCTTAATAAATTCAAGAAATAAATAATATAGGCCAAAGTTCTCAGCATAAGAAATGAAACTAAAATTATTAACATAGAGCTAAACAAAACACAACTTCATAAAATAACAGCCAACATTACATTTTTAATATATACTAACTATTACAGCAAGGAATGAGTATTAATCCTTATATCAATCTATGGGATTAGAATTGATATCACCATTTTACAGATAAAGAAGCTGAAGTTAAGAACACTGGAATTTCTTACTCAAGAAAACATAGCTAGTAAGTGGTAGAGCTGGACTCATTCCTAACTCTGGAGACCAGGTTCCTGACTAATGCACTGCTAAGTAACTCTTAGATCAAAGAAATATCACTATAATTAATACTATACTACAGTAAGAAACTACTAAAAAAAATTATAAAATTAAACTAAAACCTTCACTCAGGAAAATAAATATAAAAAGCATTCAACTTAGAGGAGAAAAATAACAAAATAAATCTAAACCCAGGAGAAAAAAAATGTAAAGGAAAAAGGATTTAGTGAATTAAGAAAAATATATAACATTATATTCTAAGCACACATTCTTTGGAAGCATAAAATGATAAAACTTTCCATTAATATGCATTTTTAAAATCTTTATTCTGAAACATTTCAAACATATTCAAAATAGAGAAAATAGTATAATGAACCTGATATACCCCATCACTCAGCTCTAAGAATCATCAAAGGACTGTTACTCTTCTCTCTGTTATCTTCCTTCCTCTCTCAGCTAAGTATAAGATCTTACAACATATAGTAAGCTCATAAAAGTAAGTATTCAAAACACATTTGCCATTGGTGGTAATTTAAATAAAAATACAACACACCTATTTCCATATGTATGATGCCATAAAAAATCAAGACAGTAGAAAATAAATAACTTACCTGGATTTATCTGAACTTCCTCATCATCTACATCTGAATTCTTTTTTCCAGACATTAAATAATTCTTGAGCCTGAAAGGTCCACTTAAGAAAAAAAATGCAAACTATAAAATCTGTGCTTTCATAATGCATATACCTAATAATGTATCTTAAAGGTAATTTTTCTCCGAAAACTGACAAAAGGTTTCTTTCTTATAAAACCAATAGCAATGTTATAGGTTATCAAGAATATACTTACTATCTGAATAAAACAAAGAATCTACAATTTAATTCTATAACTGACTGTCAAACATGATAAGTTCTGAAACGTAGAGCCTTTTAAAGTAACTCATGGACCAAAGTTAAGAATTTAACTCATATCAAATAACATTTTGATAAAAATAATCTTAAGAAATAAAAGTAGATATAAATCAGCTTGTTTTTAAAAACTACCACCAAAAAAAAGGGGGGGAATTTAAAATATACTCCAGAGATTGTAAGAAATGATTTAGCTTATCTCACTCCTAGATCCCTTTTCCTCCTATTACAAACCTATTATAAGCCTTGTAGTCATAACCCATCAAATAGTAAAGAAAAGTTAGTTATTCCTAAGTCTGCTATAAATTTATCATTCCTTCATTTTTTAAAAAACTATATTTTATTGATTTTTCACAGAGAGGAAGGGAGAGGGATAAAAAGCTAGAAACATCGATGAGAGAGACATCGATCAGCCGCCTCTTGCACGCCCCACACTGGGGATGTTCCCGCAACCAATGCACATGCCACTGCCCAGAATTGAACCTGGGACTCTTCAGTCCGCAGGCCGACGCTTTATCCACTGAGCCAAACCGGTTTCGGCCATTCCTTCATTTTTAAAAAGGGTATATGACTTCAGATATTATAAGTAGGTTAACTGGTTTGCTCACTGAGTGTACCATATCGAAGAATTTGTGGAATTCCTTTCAAGAGGCAGGGCCTACCTCTCTTCTCCTTGAATGGGGTCTAGACTTAGTGTCTTGTTTCTAATGAATAAAGTGGAAATGACAGTATGCAACTGTCACAGTATGACCTCCACTGAACTTATATTTTCTCTTAGATCACTTGCTTTGTGAGGAGCTAGCTGTCATATTGGACAGCGCAGGGAGAGGATGAAACTACAAAAAACTGAGGCCTCCAGCTAACAGCCAGATGGAAGAGCAACCTTGTAAGTAAATCCTCAGGTTCCAGTCAAGCCTTCAAAGGACTACACACCAGACAGATATCTTGAATACAATTCCTCAGGAGAATGCTTGAACCAGAACTAGCCAACTAAGCCAATCCCAGATTTCTGAGCCACAGAAACTATGAAACAATAAATGTTTGCAAGCCACTATTAAACTTTGAGGCAATTTGTTACACAGCAATGAATAACTAACATAATGAATAAATCCTATGATCCTTAAAACATATGCATACCTTCCTTCCAGAACTAAAGATTTAGGTTCTTCCAAATCAGAGTCAGACTCTGCTGGTATCTTGCATAGATGTCCATTGTTCTGAGGTTTTAGATGAACATTTTTTTCAGTCATAACACTATCTTCATCTTTTGAGATTCCTGCAACTCTATAAAAATGAAAAGTTTGTAATTATTTACATTTCTTCATAAAATATTTCTTCCAGAAACAACATACAGATGGGTAGACAATTTTGTTAATAACAGCTAATCCTGTTCAGGTCCTAGGACTTACAATTAGCCCAGGAAGGAAATTTGATTTAAGGATCTCCCAAGAAAATACTAATTTGAAAAATTCTGAAAAGAAAAATGGCTTTTCATAATGTTTTCTGTGTCCTCATTTCTATTTGGCCTAAGATGGAAATGAAGACACAGGAGACATTACCTACAGGCATTTTATGATGCATACAACAGTTAATCTATCACAGTATTTGATACTGAAATTGTTTTCTTTGATACCCCTAGTCAGTCTATTTCTTGGTATATATAATGCTACATGAAACCTTTTACGCGTATACACAAAAAAACATATATAAAATGTCCACAGGAAATTTTTTTCTAATAGTGAAGAATTAGAAAACTTTTATCAAGAGCCTAGATTCATATGCCCATATAAAATGGTACTAAAAATTCAACCAGCCACTTGTTTTAAGTCCCAAGAGCTAAGAATAATTTTTACATTTTGTAAAGGTTTCATTTTAAATGGTTATTTAAGTATTTAAATAATAGCTCTAATTTTACCTCTTAGCCCACAAAGCCTAAAATATTTACTATCTGGCCCTTTAAGGAAAGTTGGCAAAGCTCCACTATAAAGGAGTGAAAATAAATCATTTATTAACTTAAATAACCTCAAAAGTATATAGTGAACAGTGGAAAAAATAACATAGAATAGGATATATACAATCTGAAACCATTTTTACATAGTTTTAAAATAATGTAGCATGCTATTTATATATACATGCATATGTAGGAAAAATATAAAAACTTCCATGATAGTGATACCTACCAAATTCAGTGTAGTGGCTATCTCTAAGAAGAGAAAAAGGAATAGGCTCAACAAAGTCACATAGGAGATTTCAATGGTCACTATAATGTTTTATTTAAGTGAGATCATGGAGAATCAGGTGTTACTTTGTTTTGTATATCTGAAATATTTCAGTTAAAAAAAAACTGAATAAGAAAGAAGATATGATAATGGTGTGAACAAGTTAAATAGAATGTATATGGGATTTCTTTTGGAACCATAAAGACATGCACTAATATATTTTAGGGCACTCTATTATTTATTTGGTATATCCACATCATCTTGCAGTTTCTTATACATAATACATATTATTTGTTGAATGAATAAAAGAATGATATATTGTAAGCAAAAATGCATTAAGAACAATACTTATAGGCCAGAAGCCCATTTTAAAATAAAATGCCTTGAAAATTAAAACTATAAAAAAAACACACCAGTATTACTTAATTCTCTAGGTTGTTAGGACTGATGAGAAATCAATGAAAGCACCTAGCAAGTATATAATAAGCACTCAATAATATGTTAATTATTACCATCTTATAAAAGGAATATTATGATGTATTCCTAATTATGAAAATCACATTAACATCATTTAAAAAGCAAATTAAACTGTATACTTAAAAAATGATTAAGATGATAAATGTTCTCTTATGTTTTTTTACCATAATAAAAAAAAAGCAACTCTCAGGCAACAGTAATACTTACCTTACTTATCACTCATCTCCCATGTGTCAAATATTAATTGCCATTTAAATATGAGCAAATAAATTCAGAGCACTACTTTGCCTAGTGTGTCACACAGCTAATTAATGGCAGAGACTGGCTACCATTTGTCAGGCTGCAAAGCCCTTTATGCTAAACTCCCTTTCTATAAATGATCAAACAACACAAACTAGTAAATGCTGAACAACAAAAATATATTTAATAACAACAGACATTACCTAGAATGATCAACATCTTTTTTTTTAGCCATGTCTGCTTCATCACATTCCAAATACTCATTCAGGGAAGAATCAGAAGTTTCATCATGGTCAATAATTCTTTTCGAATCTTTTGCATTTAAATTTTTCTGTGTTCTTGAGCAGCCTGGATTAGCTTTCTTCTGCTCTTTAAGTGGAACAGTTTTTTTCCCAATATTCTTAGATGATTGATTTGTTTTTTTGGCAGATTTTCGCCCACTGTTGTCATGTACTGACAATTCATTTCTTACAGAGTTACTGCTATAAAAAAGATCTGAAAGAATCAATGATAACTTAAAGTTAACATATTTATCCAGATGACATGGTTCACTAAAATACTAACATTATATTTACAAATAAACACACAAACACCGATCCCATTGTCCATAATTGTTTCCAATTTAAATTAATAAACTATGCTTCTCTTCCATTTCTTGATATATGCATGAAACTCTAAATTTATCACAAGCTTTCAAAACCACCCGCTCTGGTCGCCTAATACTGTTCTAGCTATCCTTATGTTTCTGATATTCCCCAAGATTCCAGTTTCATCTTCTTATTCTACATACTTTCTTTGAGGCGCCTATGTATCCATAACTTTAATTATTATCTACGTGCTATTATCATCACCTACCCTAAATTTGCCCCTCTGGTTTTAGTTCCTATCTTAGTGAAAAGTAAAACTATCTACCCAGCTATCTGAAGCAGAAATCCAAGTCATCCAAAACTCCTGCCCCTTTCCACACTCAATCCCTAAACCCCCTCCATTATCCTTTTTTAATGCCTCTCAAATCTTCTTTTAAGCTCTCCTGCCTGTCAAATAACAGGGACCCACATCATTTCTTTTTTTAATATATTTTTATTGACTTCAGAGGGAGAGAGAAACATCAATGAGTCCTCCAAAGGAGTAATAGTAATATTTAACATTTTAATACTAACTATATGCAATTTATTCCTAATAATAACTTAAGGAGATACAAGTACTGTCAATCATAGGTTATGAAGTAAGAAAGTGAACAAAGTAATCTACCCAAAATAGAGGAACCATAATTTGAACTCAAGATAACTCCAAAATCCAAGGAAGGCTGCAACGAAATAAATACTTCTTGCTATTAATCAAAGATCCCAACAATTCAAAAATTCATAACAATAAGACCTTATAGATATAGGGCCATATTTGTATTAGTATCTCATTTGTTGATCTACATGTGAAACCATTGATGTATCTACATATGTAAATGTTACCTTGTCATCTACCAATCTTTACATGACCGCCTCCTTTAAAATAAAAGTTTTTTACAAAACAAAAAATGTTTCATGCTTTACAGAAAAGATTTAGCATAGGAAGCCCAAGAATCTTTATAAAAAGGCGTATGCCTAAAATGCTTGTGCAAAATATATGATTTATGCGCATCACTTGTTTTCCTTCACAGAGCCTGGAATTTTAATAGTTGCTAGCAGAGGATACCTAGATGACCACCGCTCAGAAAACCTTGTGCATGCGACTCTAATTCCCTTCCCAATCCCCAGTAAACAACATTTCACACATCTATCATAACTCATTGCTGGAGATATTAAGTGCCTCCTGACTGGAAGAACACTCTTGGAAAGTCTAACAAGATTTTCTTTGGACTTTGCCCATGCACTTTTTCTCTGCTGATTTTGCTTTGTATCCTTTCCCTGTAAGGAAACCTAAATATTCCCTTATTGCCTCTCCCACTTCGCTTCTACCTAATAACCTTGCTTATTATTTCGCTGAGAAAACAAATATGATCAGAAAACAAAAATGATCCCACCATCAACTCTACCGACATATTTCCACCTCTCCCCATATACTCTGCTTTTGCTATTTTACATGACACACCATCCTGGCTCCTGTCTAGGAATAATCCTTGTACTGTGCACCAGATAACATCTGCATCTTGCTTATTCAAGGACTGTATTTATCTTCTGCCTTCCTACAAGATCATCTTATCTTTTAAATTATATTTTTATTGACTTTAGAGCGGTTAAGGGAGATAGAAACATCAATTATGAGGGAGAATCGTTGATCAGCTGCCTCTTGAATGCCCTCCACTGGAGATCAAGCCCGCTACCCACACATGTGTCCTGACAGGGACTCAAACCATGACCTTCCAATTCATAGGGCGATGCTCAACCACTGACCCACACTGGGCAGGCCCTACAGGGTCATCTTAAATAAGCAGACAGGCTGATGTAATATTTTAAAAATATATGTATGTGTGTGTGTGTATATATATATAATCTTTCCTTAACTCCACATCTGTTATGACCCCTTATCTCTCCTTCCTCACCACCTACTCTCTCGTGGACTCCACTCCAACCAGACTTTTGATCTCATCATTCCACAAAAAATTATTTTTATATAGGTGACCAACAATGTCCATATTGCCAAAATCATACTGTCGATTCTTAGCTCCCCGCTAATGAAAACTATCAGCAGTATTTAAAACAGCTCATCACTCATTCCTTAAAATGACTTCTATCACCCTAAGTTCTCACTTTCCTTTAATATCACTAATTGTTCCTTTTCAGTCGCATATATAGATCTTCCTATTCCTTCCTGCCTCCTAATACTGAAGTCTCCCAGGATTCAATCCTTGGCTTTCTATCTTCATTAGGTACATTATTAAGTTATTTCAAGCAGTTTCAAAG
>PVJN01017905.1:0-39824 GCA_004026805.1 Lasiurus borealis
AGACCGCCGCCGCCCTTGCGTTCCCCGCCCCACTTCGCGGGCCCCGGCCGCCGGCCTCCCCGCCGCTCTCGCCGCCGCCGCCGCCGCCGCCGCCCCGGGCTCGCCCTCAGGTGAGTGGCTCCAGGAGGCGGAGGCAGGCGCGGGCCCGCGCCGCACACCTCGCGTTGCCATGGTCACCCCGTCGCCACCTGTCACCACCGGCCGGGGCTGCGACCCTCAGGGCGGCGCTCGCGGCCGGGGGATGGGGGTCGGGGGGGGGGTCTAGAGCGCGCCGGGGTGCCGACCGGGCGGCATGAGGCCCCCGCGCCGCGGGGATGAGGACCGGGGAGCGGCGGGGCCGACGCCAGGCCGCCCGCCACCCCCATCCCCCCGGGACCACACCTTTTCCCTCGCCGCCAGCCCGGCCCCGGGGGCCACAGCGACGCCCGCCCCGGAGCCACCGAGCGGCCACCTCCTCGCTGCTGCCGGGAGGCGGGAGCCGCTGGGCAGGCGGCGCGGACCCTTCTCCGCGGAGCCCGGGGAGGAGCGGGGGGCGAGGGGACGCCCCGCGAGGTCGGGGTTCGGCCGTTCTCACCTCGGGGAGTCCCCCCGGGGGCGGCCTGTGGGGATCTGGACGGAGGAGTGGGGGGTCCGAGGGAAGGGCGGCCACTGCATCGGGGACGGGGTGGAGCCGGGGCGGGGGGCGCGGGCCTGGGAGGTGCGGGAGGTGGGAATGCCGGCTCTCGGGGTTCATCTGGGGAGAGAGAGGGGCTGGGGCTGCAGCCCCCGGGGCCAGGCCGCGGCCCAAAGGGCCGGGGGCGTTGGACCCGCATCTGATTTTTCCTTCTCTGTGTGCCCGGACCCCGCTCACTTAGCCACGCGTGGTGTCTGAGCCGAGCCTTTTTTTTTTTTGGCAACTTGGTTCCCCGCATAATGAAGCGGAGAAGCCTTTGTTCCGCCCAGATTCCTAGGTGGTGGCCCCAGCCCCTGCTTCCCTGCCTGCCTTTGTTGTGGACTTCACGGACCGCTTCCAGAAGTTCGTGGCACAGACCTCACCCTGCAGTTTTTAATGCGCTGGGAAATTTTATTTATTTATTTTTTCACAGTAAATCCAAGTCGATTTTTTTTTTTTTTGGTCTCCAGGGTTGGCATTGAAATTTTACTAGAAAGGAGCCATGCCTACAGGCCCGTTTTCCTGTATTATGGCATATTCTCGAGGTCTCCTTTAGAAGGAAGATATAAGGAACCTGAGGCTTTAGGGCGTAGATTGCTTCCACACAGAAAAGAAAAAAAAATATACGTACAAGGATGGAAAAGATAGATTATGCGGAACAGTATATGGTGAGCTTTAAAGGAACACCTGGAATTTACATGCCATTATATACGAATTTTACATTTTTTCTTCCCCCAATTACAGTGGACATAGAGTCTCCTATCAGTGTGAGGTATATTAATGATGTGATTTTTGTGCGAAGGGATTTTACACTGTTTATCTCCCACCCACCAGCTTCCCTGTTCTGTCTCCTCCCGCCCCCCACCCCTTTTTTTTTAAAAGCTAGTAATGGGAATGTATCATAGAGAAAAGGGGTATCATCCCATGTTCCTATTGACAGAACTGTGCTCAGCCTCTTCCGCGTGTGAAATGGAATTTATCAAGTACTTACCGAACGGGCAGCTTGCCGCATGCTGCCGTTTGAGACACCCTTCAAAATAAGTATGAAAAGCTGCAGTTTGCCTTAGCAGACCAGTAACCCGGAAGTCAGCCAGCCAGGATTTAAGTTTCCCTTTGCGGCTGATTACAATCTTGCTTACCCTCCTGTGGACTCTGATTTCTAGATCTGTGAAATGGGGATAGTACCTGCTCTTGTTTTTAGTCTGGAACAAGCTCTGAAGTTGAACAAAATAATGTATATGAAAGCACTCCGGGGAGAAAAAAAATGTCAGGCACCCATTGATTACCTTTTAATAGAGCGGAGCATTGGCAGGGATAATTAACGTTTCCTGCTTGATTGAGCATTTCCAGGTCCAAGACCTTATTTCTTACAATGGCCTTACAAGGCTCTTGGGAACTATTAGGGTGCAGTTTGGCTCCCCCGTAGAGGCCCCGGATTCCGGTGTGGCATGGAGAAAAGGGTGTTTCCTCCCTGTATGTGGGCCAGGGATGCCTTCTTACTTTGTGTAGGAGGTTCTCATATTTAGAAAATCAGGCTATGGCACATAACTGTGGTTGAGTTTCATTTGGTGTTAAATAATCCTCAGCGCGGGCTCTCGGTTCTTGATTTATAGAGAGAGAGTTTACTCTGTCCTGTGGTTTTCAAACAGGAGTATTGGCAGTGTTAGAAGCTGTTATGTGCAGGAGTATGATAAATCTGTGGTAGGGAAACATGGCACATACTTATGGAGCTGCCATCAATTTCACTTGAAGACTTGGATAAAATATGTTGTTTCTTTTTATTTTTTATTTTTTAAGTAACAGCGTTATTGCCATACTATTTGTTTTTAAATGTTCATCCACAGACATGTATAGAGGGAGGGAGGGGGGGGAGACATCGATAGATCTAGGAGAGAAACGTAGATATGGGGTCAATCTGGCAACCTTTTGTTGCACAGGATAATGCTCCACCAACTAAACCACTCTGGCTGGGCAAAATATATTGTTTTTATATTAAAACCCAAAGGTAATATGGACAATTTCTCATTAAATTAGGCTCAAGATTTCTTGAATCCTAATTATGTCCTCTTGTGTTTTTTGTTTGTTTTTGTTTTAATTCCCTCTTGTTTAAGTGAAAAGCTTTTTGTAAATTATTATTTTATTGATTTTCTACAGAGCGGGAGGGAGAGGGATTAGAGAGAAACATCGATGAGAAACAACATTTTAAAAATATATATATTTTATTGAATTTTTACAGAGAGGAAGAGAGAGGGATAGAGAACCAGAAACATCAGTGAGAGAGAGATATCGACCAGCCGCCTCCTGCACCTCCCCACCCCCCCACTGGGGATGTGCCCGAAACCAAGATACATGCCCTTGACCAGAATTGAACCCGGGACCTCTCAGTCCACAGGCCAACGCTCTATCCTCCAAGCCAAACCGGTTTCGGCCAGAAACAACATTGATCAGTTGCCTCCTGCACACCTCCCACTGGGGATGTGCCCCCATATGCTCTTGACCAGAATTGAACCTGGGACCCTTCATTCCGCAGGCCGACGCTCTATCCACTGATCCAAACCGGTCAGGGCCTGTTGGTCTATTCTTGCTGCTGTACTTTCTGCTGTGTGCCCTTGGACAAATACCTAATGTCTCTGAGCATTAGTGTGATCATCTGTAAAATGAAAGGAGAGAATTGTAAGAATTACGTAGATACTATATAGGAGTATTTTGCACAGGGCCTGACATAGTAGATGCACAATAAATGTTAGAACCCTGTCCCTTCCCCTCTTTGCATCTCAGGATATTAACAAGCCTTCAAACCCATTCTTAGCAGGAGACCATGACATTGCGTTTGTAAGTTTTTTGTGGTACTCTTTATGTTTTAATTGTTTCTTTGTATAGTGCCTGCATCATGGGAAGTGTTAGTTTCACTGTATGTAGTGGCTGACCATACCACACCTGGTATATTGTGTTCAATTTGAGGGGTTTTAATCTCCCTCTTTTTTGTTCTTTTTTATTTATTTAATAAGTCTTTATTGTTCAGATTATTATATTTATTCCTCCCCCCTCATAGTTCCCCTCGACCCAGCTCCCACCCCTCCCTCTGCCCTTACCTCCCCCGTATTGTCCTCATCCATAGGTGTATGATTTTTGTCTAGTCTCTTCCTGCACCCCCCTCATCCTTTTCCTCCTGAGAATTGTCAGTCCACTCCCTTTCTATGCCCCTGATTCTGTTATATTCACCAGTTTATTCTGTTCATCAGATTTTTAATTCACTTGATTTTTAGATTCACTTGTTGATAGATTCATATTTGTTGTTCATAATTTTTATCTTTACCTTTTTCTTCTTCCTCCTATTCTTAAAGAGCACCTTTCAGCATTTCATATAATACTGGTTTGGTGTTGATGAACTCCTTTAGCTTTTTCTTATCTGTGAAGCTCTTTATCTGCCCTTCAATTCTGAATGATAGCTTTGCTGGGGAGAGTAATCTTGGTTGGAGGTTCTTGCTATTTATCACTTTGAATATTTCTTGCCACTCCCATCTGGCCTGCATAGTTTCTGTTGAGAAATCAGCTGACAGTCGTATGGGTGCTCCCTTGTAGGTAATTAACTGTTTTTTCTTGCTGCTTTTAATATTCTCTCTTTGTCTTTTGCTTTTGGTATTTTAATTATGATGTGTCTCGGTGTGGTCCTCTTTGGATTCCTTTTGTTTGGGGTTCTCTGTGCTTCCTGGACTTGTAAGTATTTCTTCTACCAGGTGGGGGAAGTTTTCAGTCATTATTTCTTCAAATAGGTTTTCAGTATCTTGCTCTCTCTCTTCTTCTGGCATCCCCACAATTCTGATGTTGGTACGCTTGAAGTTGTCCCAGAGGCTCCTTACATTATCTTTACATTTTTAGATTTTTTTTTTTGCTTTTCCAATGGGCTGTTTTCTGCTTCTTTGTATTTCAAACCTTTGCTTGATTTTTGCCTTCCTCTAGTGTGCTGTTAGGTCTCTGTATAATATTTATTTCAGTCAGTGTATGTTTAATTTCTAGTTGGTCCTTTTTCATCTCTAGTTGGTCCTTTTTCATCTCCTCTTGGGTCTCTCTAAATTTATCCATCTTTTCTAGGAAATTCTTGAAAAATCTTATAACCCTGTTTTTGAGCTCTATATCCAGTCATTTGTTTTCCTCCATTTCTTTCGTTTGTAATCTGTTTCTTTGTCTTCGCATTTTCACTATGCTGAGAGAACTTCTGTGCTGGAGTCACAAGACTTGCAAAATTGCAAAAGCCCTGTTGAGCTTGGATGGGGTAGAGTCTTAGGGCTGAGCAGACAGCCTTGGCTTCCAGTCAGCCCCATCCTATGCGACCCCTGGATCTCAAGTGTCTCTCGGTAATCACTGTAGCCCTCTCTGTGCGCACGTGCCTCCAGACCTCTGCCTTTCCAGTTCCTGTGTGCTTCGGGACCCGTATAAGTCTGTGTCCTCAGGGTCTCGCCTGAAACTGGGGTTCAGTGCAGTCTGAAGTGGAGTTCAGCGCAGTTTGAAGGCTCTGTCTCCTGCCCGCTAGGGAAAGCCAGCATCACAGTTAGCAGTCCGTCCTCTCTGTGCACAGTGGTGTATGCGGCTCTAGACCTCTGCCCTTTCGTGGCTCCCCTAAATTTCCATGCACTCCTTCCTTTTCACGACAGTCCAGACTCCCCCTCTATGAGTCTCGTCCGAAACTGGGGTTCAGTGCAGTCAGGAGTCTTTGTCTCCCTCCTGCTAGAGGAAGCCAGCCAGGCACTCCGCTTCCTGCTCTCTCCACGAGCGTGTCTCTGTACCTCAGCTTTTTGCAGCTCTTCTGAGTCTCCGTGAGCCCCTTTCTTTCCTTCTAGTTGTAGAATTTCCACTCAGCCAGCTTTCCTGTGGTTCTGGGTGATGTGTGTTCTGTCTTTTGGTTGTAGTTTTGAAATAGTTGTGCGAGGCAGCAGTTTAGGTGTTCACCTAAGCCGCCATCTTGGTTCTCCCTTTCAATCTCCCTCTTAAGAGGAGAATGACCGGAATGGTGGGAGACATGAAAGCTATTGAAAAATGGTTGAAGGAAGTAGGGAATAAACACAATTATTGTCAGATTTAAATATGTGTACGTTTTTAACATAACAAACTTGTATTATGCTGACCCTGGAGATATAACTAGATGAAAGTCACAAGTAGATTTCAGTTTGATATTAGAATGAAAATACATTCTTACTTTTGGGAAAAAATGGAGTTCTATATTCTTTATTGTGGTGCAACAAATTTTCCCTAAAATTAGTGGCTTACAACAACAAATCACAGTGTTTCTGAGGGTCTGGCATCTGAGGACAGACCAGCTGGTTGCCTCTGGTTTAAGGTCCCATGGGGTTGTAGTCAAACTGCCACAGGGGCTGTGGTCTCACCTGAAGACTGGCCTGGGATGGTCTCCTTCCCAGCTGATATGGGCCTGTTCCTTTTAGGCTGTTGCACATTTACAATTAAATCACCTGGCAGCAGCCTAAGTTTTTGGAATGCTCTTTCGTTAAAGGAATAGCCAGCAGATTTCTTTCTTTTTCATTTTTTAGAGGAAAAAGTGCAGTAGTCCTGTGTTGTAGTTTGGTTTATTTTTTCTTCCGTGGCTTCACCAGACTTCATTTGTTTACCCCCATTTTTTCCTGCGAACTGGAATTGTAAAGCACCATAGGTCAGTAGTAGGCATCCTGTAATAGCTGGAAATTAAAAGAGTACTTTTTCTTGTGCAGGATGGAGCTGTGGACTAATGGAGCTTTTCTTAAGCACTTTTCTCTTGACGACAAAATTTATAATGGCTGTACGCCAACTTCTTTAACCTTATACTTCCGAATGATTTTTAGTTTGGTATGTTTTTCTTCCTTTTTAATGTGTATTATGAGTAAGTGAAGTAGTCTCATCGCAAAGGAACATTTAAATCAGATCTATTTATAATTGGTTAGAAAGCTACCAGTGGTATTTTTTTCATAAAACTTTTCCGTATCTATTTATGGAAATGTACGTAGAAGTTGGTCTACAGGCAGTCCTCAGGTTACCGAGATTCGTTCCTTCATCTCAATGTAATGCGATTTTCGCTGTGAGTCGGAACCCACCTACCTAAGTACCTATGTCAATCACATGGAACACAGACACAGCAGCAATGAAGTGAAACAGTAAAAAAAAATGTAAAAGAAAGAATACAATTCCTGACCTTTACTTGTGGCAAATAAATAATAAAAACATAAAGCACATATGTACATATGTCAAAATGACGGAACTTTTTTTTTAATGAGTGAATGGAAGAAGGCGACATAACCTCAAAACGACCTAAGTCCGAAGTAACTTGAGGACTGCCTGTATTTCTGTTGCTATTATATCTTTTTTCTTATTGTTAACGTTTTATCTTTAATCTTAGATTGCTAAAGTTAATTTTATTTCTGCCTCCTTAATACATTCTTCTAATCTTGTTTCACTAAGATAAGTATCAGTATGAATACACAGAGAGAGGCCATCTGAAATTTAGTGTCTGTGAATATTGTTATTTAAGTACTGAAATATTAACCACCTTCCAGCTGGCTTCCAGATGTGCTTAGTACTTGGGTCAATTGCTCCCCATCCCCATACATACCCCAATTGAGGATCAAACCCACAACCTGGTATATTCCCTGACCAAGAATCGAACTGGTGACTTTTCAGTGCACGAGACAACACTCACCCAGCTGAGCCACACCAGTCAGGGCCAGATATGGTTATTATTATTATTTTAAATATATTTTCTATTATTTTTGTTGATATTTTTTTACAGAGAGGAAGGGAAAGGGAGAGAAAGTTAGAAACATCAATGAGAGAGAAACATTGATGAGCTGCCTCCTGCACACCCCTTACTGGGGATGTGTCTGCAACCAAGGTACATGCCCTTGACTGGATCGAACCTGGGACCTTTCATTCCGTAAGCCGATGATCTATCCACTGAGCCAAACCGGTCAGGGCCAGATGTGCTTATTATTGAAGAAAACTCTTGGGTGGGAGTGGCTGGAGAGAGATCAGTGGGGGAGCAGCTACCTATGAACCAGGAGGTCATGGGTGATTTCATATGTAATACTTTATTTATTTATTTATTTTTGGGAATGGGACATTTAATTGTCTCCAGGATGCTCCAGGTTGGGGATTGCGGGGCCTTGGGCAGAGCCCAGGCTAATGGAACCAACAAAGATGCCATTAGCCAGTGCCAGGCAGGGTGGCAGTCCCAGGGCCAGGTTGAGACAGCCAGCACTTGGGCTGTGGCTTCAGACAATTTCTGAGACTCTGGGTCAGGAATCTGCCTCTGAATGAGGAGACGGGGCTGCAGTTAAAGGGAGGAGGAGAGGGTGGCAGTGGGGGACAGGGCTCCAAGGTCAGGAAGTTAGGAATAACAGGGAGGGGGTCAGCAGGTCCCTCATGGCTCGCAGTGGCTGGGGGCTGGGGAAGGTGGGGAGGGGATGCAGTTGGCCGGCTTGGGCTTGGCTCGGGCCAGTTTCAGGACCTCCTGCAGCGCGTTTTGTTCCACAGCCTCATCAACAGCTCCTACTCCCCACAGAACTGGTCTCCATTAACCGTCTGGGGGGGGTGAGGGGGCCTGGGGGTTGCCTGCCAAGGCTCGCGTCTCATCCCGTAGGGTGTTGTCCTGGGAGACGTGCACTAGCTGGTACCGGATGCGCTCCCCATCCAGGATGCTGGTTACTTCGCTCCGCTGGGATTGGATTTCGCGTGACCTGGTGACCGTGACCCACATACTGTAGACTCGCAGGCCGCTCATGCTGCGGGCGGGCGGACGGACGGACTGGCTGAGAAGCAGCGGTGGCTGCAGCTGCACGACCTGGAGGTGCTCCATATGTAATACTTTAAACAATAAGGGATTTAGCCGGAACCCGTTTGGCTCAGTGGATAGAGCATCGGCCTGCGGACTGAAAGGTCCCAGGTTCGATTTCGGTCAAGGGCACGTACATTGGTTGCAGGCACATCCCCAGTAGGGGGTGTGCAGGAGGTGGCTGATTGATGTCTCTCATCGGTGTTTCTAACTTTCTATCCCTCTCCCTTCCTCTCTGTGAAAAATCAATAAAAAATATTTTAAAAAAAACAATAAGGAATTTAAATGAACAAATACACTCTTGTTTCCTTACCTTACCTAGTCCAGCTATTGGCTATAAATAAAAATTTATTCCTGAAAGGAAAACGTTTTTTGTGAGATACTTTTACAGACAAATCTGTCCTTTCATATGGAAATACCGAAACATTCTGAGTTTCTCCCATTTTACTTTTGATTTTTAGTGGAATATACTTTATTTTTGGCCCTCCCTAAGTTCTTATGGTGAGTCATTGTTCATGTGTACCATGAGCTGGCAGGCCTACCTCAGAGGCTGACAGACTGACTTTGGCTAAATAGTGGTTAGACTGAAGGGCCAGAGCTCCCTTTTTTTTTTTTTTATGGCTTTAGAAAACTACTCTGTACTTTTCTTTACAATTCTTCATTGATTTTTTAAAAATATTTTAAGTTAATATAACTAACAGTTTGTACTATATACATTTCATTTTTTAAAAATTTATTTTTTTATATATTTTTATTGATTTCAGAGAGGAAGGGAGAGGGAGAAATAGAAACATCAATGATGAGGTTTCTGATCGGCTGCCTACTGCATGCCCCCATACTGGGGATTGAGCCCACAACCCCAGCATATGCCCTGACCAGAAGTCACCCAAGACCTCCTGATTCTAGGGAGCTGCTCAACCACTGAGCCACACCGGCTGGCTGTACATCTCATTGAAAAGATAATTTTAGTTGTTCTTAAGCTAGTTAATTCTTACTGATTTATAGCCTCTCTGAGGAGGTAGGAAGAAGCATTTATTATTGAGTTCTTTTTTTAAAAAAATATTTTTATTTATTTCATAGACGAAGAGAGAAAAACGTCAGTGATGAGAGAGAATCATTGATCAGCTGCCTCCTGCATGCCCTTTACAGGGGACTGAACCTGTAACCCAGGCATATGCCCTTGACTGGAATAGAACCCGGGACCCTTCAGTCCACAGGCTGATGCTTTATCCAAACTGGCCAGAGCTATTATTGAGTTCTTTTCCTCTGAATTAGAGAAAAATTCTGGTTTTGTAATGATTAGTAGCTTAAGAAGATTAAAATTGTTTATGAATTAAATACTATTTTAAAAACTAAAAGCCCAGTGTGAGAAATTGTGCAGCCCGCCCACCTACCCACACATCTGGTGACCAGTCTTTGGTCGTTCCACTGTGACATCATGACCAAGGGTTTTTTATAATAGAGATATTATGTAGTCTCCCTTATCCATGGTTTCAGTTACCTGCAGTCACTCACAGTCTGAAAATATTAAATGAAATTTTAGAATGAAATCATTTATAACTGTTAAATTGTGCCCTATTCTGAGTAGCATATGAAATCCTGCACAGTCCCGCCATATCCTGCCCCTACGTGAGTCATACTTTATCCACACTCTCTGCATGTGCTACCGTTGGCTACTTATTAGCTGTTTGGTTATCAGATGGACTGTTGCAGTATGACAGTGCTTGTGTTCAGATAATCCTTATTTTACTTAGTAATGCCCCACAGCACAAGTGTGTGCAGCCGGCAATTTAGATATGCCAAAGAGAAGCCATAACATGCTTCCTTTAAGTGAAAAGGTATGTATATATAGGAAAAAACATAGTATACTTAGGGTTCAGTACTATCCATGATTTCAGGCATCCTCTACGGCAGCGGTTCTCAACCTTGCTAAGGCCGAGACCCTTGCATACAGTTCCTCATGTGGTGGTGACCCCCCCAACCATGAAATTTTGCTACTGTGATGCATCGTGATGTAAATATCTGCATTTTCCGATGGTCTTAGGCGACCCCTGTGAAAGGGTCATTCGACCGTCAAAGGGGTCACAACCCACAGGTTGAGAACCAAAGCTCTACAGGGTCTTGCAACATATCCCCTGCAGATAAGGGGAGACTGCTGTGTGTGTGTGTGTGTGTGTGTGTGTGTGTGTGTGTGTATGTAGTATCTGATTCCTAAATCGTATAGCTAGGATTTTGGAGCCACTCAAATGTTTCAATAACACAGGGTGGTTAGAAAAGAATAATTCTGAGATATAGTCATCAAGCACATGCCTGTGTTTTATATTGTATACAGCAACCGTGAAGTTTATAACAATTAAAATTATGGATTGAGTGATTAAAATACAATACATCTCTTTTGGGAATTTATAGAATTAAAACTTGTTTTTTAAAATTTTTAAAAAAAATTTTTAAAATCCTGACCAATTCTAGGTTAACTAGGATACGTTTTCTGTATCTATTCAAAACTTAAATGTAGACTCAATGTAAAATATATATTTGTAGGAATGAATTTCTTTTAGGTTTTATTGACTGAAATGATGGCAGCATTAAACTTGTAGTTATGATTTCAAATATGACTGTTGCTATAAATTCATAGTAACTCCAGAGTTACCTAATATTTAGACTGAATGTTGAATATATGTTGCCTATAAAATGTTAAATATCATTGTGTATATTGAACATCAGAAAATTGTAGTCTTAATTCTGCATGAAGTTGTATCATTGGTACATTGTGCCCTTTAAGAACTTAGAGATGCAGTGGGGAAGTATGATTTATTTTTAATGAGAGTTTAATTAGTGAAAGTCATTCCTTTGCAGGAAAAATTATCTGAAGATTTGGGGAATGCTAAATTCTCATCATTGTGCTCTAGGAGTAATCTCAAGAGACAGTTCTGAGATGTGGTTAGAATTCAGTGAGTGGAAATACCATTAAACTTACTGTCTTTTAGGTAAAGTCTATAACAGGAGGGTAAGCTCAGAAGACAGCAAAGGGAAGCGCAAAGCATGAGGAACCAGGGGGCTGGCTTGCTGGGAGAGAGATTTGGGGTACGTCTGTTTCCTGAAGCAGGCACGTCTTTACTGCGGAGGTGGGTGTGTGGGATTAGCGTCATCTCATATCATAAATATTTGAGGCATAGAACTGTCTTCCCAGGCACTGTCCCTTCTTTACCCTCCCACCTTCTCTGTGGAGGAGAGCATCATCTGATGGGAGCATTCTGGTCTGCTAGATTTGAACTTCACATTATGAAGGAATAAATTGAAAAAAATAGTAAACAAATAGAAAAAAAATTACCTTGTTCATATATGTATGTGTTTCGGTTTCTGTGAGCGTGGTTAAAGTTAGTTGGTTTTGTGAGAAAGATATGCTTACAGTCTGTTCCATCTGATGTTTCTTTGTAGCTAGTCCCCTTCAAGTGGTGGTATTGCTCTGAGCCTTAACGTTTGAAAACTGCAGCAACTTGGACCATTTAACTTGTGTGGCCTCATATGTAAAATGAGAATTTTGACCTAATGTTCTTAAGAATTCTTCCTAGTTCGAAATCTTTATGCATTCATGACCAATATGCTCAGTTGTATCACTATAAACTTATATCTTATATAATAAAAGCCTAATATGCTAAGTGTCTGGTCATCCGTCCAACCAATCGAAGTGCCATATGCTGCCGAAACCGGTTTGGCTCAGTGGATAGAGCGTCGGCCTGCGGACTGAAGGGTCCCAGGTTCTATTGGTAACACTTGGACATAAAGCAATAGGATTAATTTTTGTTTTGTTCTGTTTAATGTTTAGGCTATCAACATGACGGCTGAAGAAACCGTGAATGTAAAAGAGGTCGAAATCATTAAGCTCATGTTAGACTTTTTGAACTCAAAGAAGCTTCACATTAGTATGCTGGCTCTTGAGAAGGAAAGTGGAGTCATAAACGGCCTGTTTTCAGATGACATGCTTTTCCTGAGGTATGAATTCATGGCTCCTTTAAAGCAATGTTAAGCATCAATAAGGTAATGTGTATAACACAGGTTGTTCTTTATAGTCATGAAACGGCTATGTAAGTATAATTTAAAAAATGCTTGTGTTTTATATTAGAACATTTACCAAACAGTGTTTTCTGTAGAATGGTTTTAGTAGCAAGATCTAGAAGTCCATTAAAGAAACAGGAGTTACAGTTACATTGTGGTTGTGGCATTGTTCAAAGAAATAATTGGTTATATAAACATATTTATTATAGAAAATATAGAAAAATAAGGAAGAAAAATTACCCTACCATCTAGATGCTCTACTAATAATTTTCTGTGCATATTAAAAAATAACAGCAATTAAGAAAAAAATATTGCATTTGTAGTTTAGTATCCTGCTTTTTCCATTAACATCATAAGGATTCTCTATGTGACTGCAAATTGACACTATACAAATTTTCAAATTTTATTAATTTCCTAATGATTCCTCTATTTTTAGACAATAAGTTGTTTTCAAGTTTTCTTAAATAAATGCTCTAGTGAGCAGATTTTTTTCTGTATCTTGGATTTGAACAAGATTCTTGGAAATGGAATTGCAGAGCAAAAGGGAAATAACGTTTGCCAAAATGGAAAGCTAAATATATCCTAACTTGAATTGGACGGAAAAATAAAAGCCCACATTTCTGGACAGAAGTGTATTTTATGCTTACGTGATAAAAATACCAAATATCCTCGACAAGTTGTACAGATTATTGGACATGTGGCATTTTGTGACTTGGAAAGCCTTAAGAAATGAAGTGGTCCTAGTTCATAGAAAAGGAACTTAAAAACAATTTTTTTTTATTTGAGGGAGGAGGGGGGAAGAAGGGAGAGAGGAAAAAAGGAGGGAAGGAGGGGGAGAGAGAGAAAGGGAGAAACAACAATCACGAGAGAGAATCATTGATTGGCTGCCTCCTGCATGCCCCTCCACTGGGGATCAAGCCTGCAACCCAGGCATGTGCCCTTGGCCAGAATGAAACCTGGGACCCTTCAGTCCACAGGCTGAGTCTATCCACTGAACCAAGCCAGCTAGGGTGTGATTGCTTTTTATTAATATTCCTTCTTTGCAGAATCAAAAGTTGCCAATCCTGTGTAGATCCTCCTGCATCCCTTCCTTTTTAAATCTTACTGTTCAGAATGTCCAGGAGAAGGGAAATTGCTGTTATAAGAGAAGAGCAGCAATAGGCATGCCTTGTAAATTTAAAGTTCCCATAGAACCTAAAGTAGGATGAAACCTGATCTTACTCCTTCCTGTTTTCATTCTGAGAGTGTAGACTTTAGTACTAAATGCCTCAAAGATGAGCAGGGTTTTTCAATCTCTGCACTATTAACATTTGTGCAAGATAATCCTTTGTTGTGCACGTCCTTGGTGGTGAGGGCATCCTATGTATTGTAGGATATTTATTTATTTATAAATATATTTTATAGATTTTTTCCGCATAGAGGAAGGGAGAGGGACAGAGAGCTAGAAACATCAATGAGAGAGAGACATTGATCAGCCGCCTCCTGCACGCCCCCTACTAGGGATGTGCCCGAAACCAAGATACTTGCCCTTGACTGGAATCCATCCTGGGATCTTTCAGTCGCAGGCCAATGCTCTATCCACTGGTTTCGGCCATTGTAGGATATTTAGCAGCATCTCTGACCTATGCCCAGTAAATGTCAGTAGCACCTCATTTGTGACAACCAAAAATATCTCCAGATGTTGCCAAATTGTCCCCCATTGAGAAACACTGAGACAGGGACATACCACACACGAGCCCATAAATAATAGAGAGTAATGAAAAACAAAAAACACAAATATGTTAGAATGAGGAGTGGTTGTAGATTCACAGATTCTTCTGTGTAGCATATGTTGTTACAAATCAGTTGTAAAAAAATTTTTTTTATTTTAGTGGTTGAGAAAGCAAGTAAAAAGTTCATCCCATGATAGACTTCAGACTGAAGCTTTAATGCTGTCTTGTCATCTATTCTGCTTTTAATTAGTGTAACTAATTAAAGATTTGATAAATACATGTATTTTCCCTTTGTATAGGCAGCTAATCCTTGATGGTCAATGGGATGAAGTTCTTCAGTTCATTCAGCCTCTAGAATGTATGGAGAAATTTGACAAAAAAAGGTAAGATTTCATCTGAAGTTTTATTTTAATGAATACTTTATAACTTGCTATTTTTTAACGTGTTTATTGATATTTTTTAGAGAGGAAGGGAGAGAGAGGGAGAAAAACATGAATGAGAGAGTAACAGTGATGGCCTATTTCTTGCACACCCCCTACTGAATTTTTATTTCATACTATGTTACATTTGACATCTTCTATAAAAACTTGATTTTTTTTGTTTAGAATTAATTTTGGAAATACGAATCCTTCCTTCTAGTATTAAATTGTGACTACTTGCTACTGAAATTATTTTTATTAAATAATAAAATATTTTAAGAATTTCCTGAAAGCAAAGGTACTTATAGTAACTTACAATTATATTTGACTTATGAGACATTGGAAAATTAAACATTTTTAAAGTTGTTTTTAAAAATAAATAATTACTTCTTTAAGACACATGTAGCTTGTTTTAATAGCTTCAGGCACTTGAGTGCCATTTCCAGTCTTTGACATTGCTATAATTCAGTTTTTGAATCATTTTAATACCTCATACTTTATTTTCCACAGGTTCCGTTACATTATCCTGAAGCAGAAGTTTCTAGAAGCTTTATGCGTTAACAATGCAATGTCAGCAGAAGATGAGCCCCAGCATGTAAGATTTTTATTCCTGAAGGTTTGCGCCCTAGTCTTGTTTCAGTCATAAGTATATTTTACTCACTAAAACAAACCATTAGAGTCATGAGTTTTTGAAGTGTGTTTGAGCCACGATATGGGGTAAGGTCTGCTCGTTAGCAGCTGTGGTTCTTTCTGCCTGTAGTGAGGCTACATTTGTCCCATCCCGGGATGTAGGCAGAGATGGTAACTGAATGTCTGTTCCGGTGACTGAGGCAGCAATAGAGTTTGACTTGATGACTCGACAGCATGCTTCTCCTCTCATCAGAAGTGGATTGTGTTTGCCTCTTCTTCCTGTCTGCTCATGTGTCCTTTGATGCAGAAATGGAGTTTTGTTTTTTTTTAAATATATTTTATTGATTTTCTACAGAGAGGAAGGGAGAGGGAGAACTAGAAACATTGATGAGAGAGAGACATTGATCAGTTGCCTCCTGCACGCCCCACACTGGAGATGTGCCCACAACCAAGGTACATACCCCTGACCGGAATCAAACCCGGGACCTTTCAGTCCACAGGCCGACGCTCTATCCACTGAGCCAAACTGGTTTCGGCAGAAATGGAGTTTTGATAAAATGGTTATCTTTATGACAATATAAGTTCAACGATGCTAAATTCTTTTTGATTAGAGAATTACTATTCAAGTTTTAATATTAGTTATGGTTATATCTAAAACTAGTGAAACTTATTAAGTGCCAGTAAGTTTTCATTGAAATAAACCGTAAAGAAATTACAGTGAGGACTTCCATATATAATAGAGAAATGTTTGCCAGATAATGATGTTTGAAAGGAAAAGAACACTGGATTGTAAGTCACAGCCCTAATTTTTATTGTCTTCGCCATTAGTTGGATGACTTTGATTAAATATGCATCCTAACTTTTCCTATGTAAGATATAAAAGCTGGAGTACGTAAGCTGTGAGGTTCCTCACATCGTTAAGAGCTTATGGAAAAAAATAAAAATAAATAACAGCTTATGACTAATATCATATTTACTCTACAAATTGTTGTAATTTGTCTCTCAGCTAAGCCTCCTTTTGTTCTGTCTCTGCATGGTTTTTGTAGCAAATGGACTGTCCAATGTTCCTTTTCTTTTCTTTTTTTAAATATATTTTATTGATTTTTTACAGAGAGGGAGAAAGAGGAATAAAGAGCTGGAAACATGGATGAGAGAGAAACATCAGTTGCCTCCTGCTCGCCCCCTACTGGGGATGTGCCCACAACCAAGTAACATGCCCTTGACCGGAATCGACCTCTGAGTCCACAGGCTGACGCTCTATCCACTGAGCAAAACCGGTTTTACTTACACCTCAAATATTTGATTCTCTTTTTTTCCCCCACACAAATTTTCCTGAGCAAGTTTGAGAAAGCCTCTTTTGCTTTTTGGATAAGCTGGAGTGATAGCAAGTTATATTGACAATTGAATATTGGTTTGCGTCAGTTTTCATTTTTAGAAAACTCAATTCTTATCCTTACAATTATACCTTTGAAAATAATAGTCAAGCCTGAATTACAACACTGTTTTAATACTAGTAGATAAAAGCCTAATGTGCTAATTAATGAAATAACTTAATCGTTTTATTTCAGTAGTGAAAAATATTTTGGTTTCTGCTTTGAAAGTTGTTAAATATCCTAAAAACCATAAGAGTATTCTGTGACACTGAGGCTATCCTTTGGCAATTGCAGAGTGTATGACAGGATGCGAAGATTCCTTGTGTTTGAATGAAACGCTCGCGTTGCTTTCACATCTGCCACCTCCTCAGAGCGATAACTTGCATTTTCTTGCAGCTGGAGTTTACCATGCAGGAGGCCGTGCAGTGTCTACATGCCCTGGAGGAGTACTGCCCCTCGAAGGATGATTACAGCAAGCTCTGCCTGCTTCTGACCTTGCCCCGCCTCACCAATCACGCCGAGTTCAAGGACTGGAATCCCAGCACCGCCCGAGTCCACTGTTTCGAAGAGGCTTGCGTCATGGTGGCCGAATTCATTCCTGCGGACCGGAAGCTGAGCGAGGCAGGTTTCAAAGCCAGTAATAACCGCTTGTTCCAGCTGGTGATGAAGGGCCTGCTGTACGAGTGCTGTGTGGAGTTCTGCCAGAGTAAAGCAACCGGAGAGGAGATCACCGAAAGCGAGGTGCTCCTCGGCATCGACCTCTTGTGTGGCAACGGTTGTGACGATTTGGATCTGAGTTTACTGTCCTGGCTGCAGAACCTCCCCTCTTCCGTCTTCTCTTGCGCTTTTGAGCAGAAAATGCTCAATATTCACGTTGATAAACTGCTGAAACCCACAAAAGCCGCATACGCTGATCTTTTGACTCCTCTGATCAGCAAACTGTCCCCCTACCCATCGTCTCCCATGAGAAGGCCTCAGTCGGCGGATGCCTATATGACCCGCTCTCTGAATCCCGCCTTAGATGGCCTCACGTGTGGACTGACCAGTCACGACAAGAGGATCTCCGACCTGGGCAACAAGACTTCTCCCATGTCACACTCCTTTGCCAACTTCCATTATCCGGGGGTACAGAACCTCAGTAGGAGTCTCATGCTTGAGAACACAGAGTGTCACAGTATCTATGAGGAGTCCCCTGAACGGTAAGATTTTGCTCACAAGACAAGTCTGAGATAATCTAATGGTTATGTGTGGGTGAGGATGGATGCATTTTCCTTAATTTTTTTTTATTGATTTGGGAGAGAGAGATTTGTTGTTCCCCTTATTTATGCGTTCATTGCTTGATTCTTGTATGTGCCTTGACTGGTGATCATAACATAGTATAGGAGAGCTACTGTGCTCTGGATAAAGTGTAAACATTTACTTTGGAAAAGTTTACCTTGATTTAAAGAATATTTGAGGTGTAAGTAAAATAATATTGGGAAGCTCAATTATGTGAAAGATGCCCATGAAGAGACTCCTACATGTTTGATGTCGCTGTTCATTTAAAAATATTTGAGTGTCTACTACGTGCTAGCACCATGCTACATCCCGGGATACAGTGATTGCGTTACTATCATGAAGAAAAGAAATGGTAAAGAAAGGTCTATAAAGGAGTGTGTAGTATTTTGAAGGATATCTATTCACTTGAACACAAAACTCAAAAAGGAAGAAAAATCAGTTGAAATAGATGAGCTTTTGTTTTTCAAAATAATAGTCTCAAAATTAAATGTCTCCTCCCCCACCACACACACAACATTCCTTAGGCGTGGGCCAGCGTTGGATTGGGAGTGTGAAGACCTGGACTCCAGTGCAAGCTTTATTCACTAGCTGTGCAATCTTAGGAAAATCACTTGTTTTTTAAATCTGTATCCTCATCTGTGAAATGGGAGTTCTAATCTATTTCACAGGTGATTATGAAAGGTAAATGAGAAAATAACATATGGAAGTGTTGTATAAATTTCAAAATTAAATCAGGTGTTACTTTATGAAGGTTATTTGATTCTATCTCTGTACGTTAACAACTCTTCCAAGTTCTATTTATCTTATGGCCATTACCAGTTTAAAGCCCAGTAGCTAAAAACTCTTCCCAGGTCTTTCTACTTCCTCCTCTCGGTGCATGTGTGTATATATGTTCAGGTACTTATGCGTACAAGGTTCCTAACTAGTGATGCCTTTGTGACGATGATTAGCTGGCTCTGCTTTCCCGAACCCTACATTTTAATATGTCTGGCATATCAAATGTTAAATGTTAATTATTTTATTTTAAATATATTTTTATTTATTTCAGAGGGGAAGGGAAAGGGAGAGAGAGATAGAATCATCAATGATGAGAGAGAATCATTGATTGACTGCCCCCTGCATGCCCCACACTAAGACCAAGCCTGCAACCCAGACGTGTGCCCTGACTGGGAATTGAACTGTGATGTCCTGGTTCATAGGTTGCCCCTCAACCACTGAGCCATGCCAGCTGGGCTGTGAATTATTTTAATTTAAAATTCTCTAACTAACATAACATTTTCCGTCATCCCCATCTCTTTTGTTTTCTGGCACCTTTCTGGAAGAAGTGATACACCTGTTGAGGCACAGCGACCTATCAACAGTGAAATCCTGGGCCAGAGTTCAGTTTCAGAAAAAGAGCCTGCAAATGGAGCACAGAACCCAGGACCAGACAGGCAAGAAAAAAATGAGGTAATACTTACTACCCCAGTGTCCTTTAGAGCGGCGGTCGCCAACCCGTGGTCCGCCGGTCACTGGTGGTCCGTGAGGTCCGAAAGATTGGCAACTGCTGCTTTAGTGTGACTCTGTAGGAAGTGATAGTATTTAGAGTGAAGTAAAAAAACTACTATTGAAAATACAAATGCATATTTGTACCAAACAATAGAACCCTAAAATATATGAAGCAAATATATGTAGGGAGAAATAGTTATGCAGTAATATTTGGAGACTTAATACGCCACTTACAATAATGGATAAAACACTTACACAATCTGTTCAAATACATTTTTCTGTATCTTTAAGGATATAGAAGACTTTAATCACAGTATAAACCATATAGACCTAACAGACATTATAAAACATCTCAGCAATAGCAGAATACATGTTCCTCTCAAGGGCGCATGCAGTGTTCTTCAGGATAAACTGTATGAAAGGATGCAAAACAAAGCTCAATGAACTTAAAAAGATTGAAATCATGTAAAGTATCTTCTCTGACCACAGTGGAATGAAGCTAGAAATTAATAACAGAAGGAAAATGGGAAAATTCACAAATTTGTCAAAATGCAGTAACACTTAACCAGTGTGTCAAAGAAGAAATCACGGGAAATTAGAACACCAAAACATATTAGTACAATGGTGGCAATATTGGAATTCAGTAAATATTTAAGTCCTGAGATGTGAGTGCTATACATTCTTTCAGAGGAGTGCAGGAGGAATGCTGAGACTGCTAAGTTGAACACCCATTTATCCCATATGAAACCTGAACTGAAGTATTGTTTTTGAGGGAAATTTTATAAGTTTCTCTCTAGAGTAACTTATTAAACAATTTACTTGCTTAAATTAAGTATATTGGACAAGGTTAATATTGTGTTTATTAGATATTAATGCAATCCCTCAGTAACTTTTTTTTCAAGTAATGTAAGTAGAGTTTTATTAGTCTTTATCTGCATTCATATTCTCTAACCATGTTCCCCTTGTGACCACTGTAATTTGTATTATTTTTTAAAATATATTTTATTGATTTTTCACAGAGAAGAAGGGAGAGGGATAGAAAGTCAGAAACATCGATCAGCCGCCTCCTGCACACCCCCTACTGGGGATGTGCCCACAACCAATGTATGTGCCCTTGACAGGAATCGAACCTGAGACCTTTCAGTCCGCAGACCGACGCTCCATCCACTGAGCCAAACCGGTTTCGGCTGTAATTTGTATTTTTATCTTGCGTTAGTTAAGGATCCAGGATGACCATTCATTTTGGTCTGTGGAAAAAAGCAGTTGACCAATCTACTTGACTACTAAGGCTCATGGATGCTATTTTTCAAAGTGTAATATATTTAGCATTTTCTCATTGTTAAATATAGCTTATTGTATCTTTTATTCAGCGTTACAGAAGTTACTCTTGAGTAGAAACATATTCAGTCACAGTCTGCTCAAATGTATTTTTTTAAAATTTTTAAGCTTCGAGACTCAACCGAACAGTTTCAAGAATATTACAGGCAAAGATTACGCTACCAACAGCATTTAGAGCAGAAGGAGCAACAGCGACAGATATACCAGCAGATGCTGCTTGAAGGAGGTGTCAATCAGGAGGATGGGCCTGACCAGCAGCAGAACCTCACAGAGCAATTCCTTAATAGGTTGGTCTTTCAGTCACTTTTTAAACATGAGCAGTTATTTAAAAAGTGTTTCTTTTCCATGTCGGGTTTGAAATGTTAAGGTTTTTTGAGTGTTTCAAGTAATGTAGAGTTACATATCTTCACACACATCATTCTGAGGACATATCTAATTCTGCCTTTCTCTTTAAAGTCCTTTCACATCTAAAACAAACAAACAAACAAACACACAAATAAATAAAGTCCTTTCACATCTAAAATAAACAAACAAACAAATAAATAATAAATAAATACATACATAAATAAAGTCCTTTCACATCTAAGCAGCCAGAACCCCAGAGTGTGTGGTTCAGCAGAAAGGCAGGAAGCAGACTGCCAGGTGCATCCTGGGTAGCTGAGGGCCGAGGGGAGGGTACTTAGCTTCTTTTTGCTCGTTTCTCATCTGCTTCACAGGTTGCATGAAGATTAAACATGTTCACATATGTAAAGTGCTTCGAACAGTACTGTCATATACAGTAAGCACTATATAAAGTGTGAGCCGTTGTTTTTATTGTTATTTTGAGTGCTTACACATACAGATGCTTTTTAATTCAGTGTTTTCAAATGATTCTTATAATTTCTGCCAAGAATATGAACTTATATTATTTTTAATTATAGGAGATATATATAAAACATGTTTTAAAATTAATAAGCCAGAATGTGTATATTTAAATGAGCGAAGGTTGTTGGCAGGTTAAATGAATTAATGTTCAGACACTTACTTAGACTAATTCCCGGCAAATAGGCAGTGTGCCATAATTGTTGACCATCATCAGGATTATGATTAGGCAGTGGAGTGGTGACTGCCAGTTCTTTTCTTGGCCCAATAATATTGGAAGCTATCTGCTCGACACTCTGAGGTGCAAGTAAGCAAGCCTGAAATTGATCCTGTTTTCAAACCTTCACACAAGGAATATTTATAATGGTAGCCTAGAGTCTAAGCAGGCCTCCGAAATTCAATTTGAGGATTGTTTTCTTATCACTTCTGATCAAGTCACTGGCTCTCAGGATTATCCTAATTTGATGAATTGCCACTTCTGGCTCTTGAATGCCCTCTTCATATTCACAAAAATTATGGTTGCAGTTTGACTTCCAGACCATTTCATTTTCAGCGAAAGCAGATATTTAGATTGTCTGAAGATGAAGTGGCAAGGTGATCCCGTTAGTGGTGGGGAGTACTTCCTTAGAAAAATAGCTAAACTATTCAAAATGGCCTTTCCTTCCTTTAAAGACAATTATAAATGTAATTAAAATGATTTCTTATAATTTAGATATAATATAGAACATATTTATTGTTTAAAAGCTATTCTCAATTTCTTTAGAGGTCATAATTTAAAATTACATTAAAAGGTATGTTAAAAAAAACCCATAGGATAACCAGTTCTATTATTAGCATGATGTTTATCCTAAGCTTTTGGAAATTAGCTTTACATAAATTCTCTGTTGTTTTCTTAACCTTTTCTTACCTACTCTGTTTTCTAACCCGTTAATGTAATAACTTGCATTCATTTTTTTTACTAATTCCTTAGTTTTATATATCTGAGTCTGTACTGGATTTTAAAGTACTTGTCTAATACCAAGGACAAATAGAATAGAGATAGAATCTACAAATTAAAATAAGCATTTTCCTCTTAATGTTTTATTCTTCCAAACCATTCTGGCAACAGTGTTTAATTTCCATATTTAAATTTTGCTTCTTCTTTCCAAGAGGTTTAGAAAGAGTTATGTAATATAATAACAGATCTTAATGAAAAAAGCATGTTAGGATTTTTATTAACAGTACTCTCTCATTACTTTATACCTTTAGATATTTTGTTCCTATTAATACTAATAATTGGCACCACTGATTTGGCACTTATTAGAGGCATATTCTGCTCCTCCCCCATTCTCTCCACTTACATTTTTATTTCTTAAATCCTCATCCAAGGATATGTTTTTATTGAGTTTTAAAGAGAGAGGAAGGGAGAGAGGAAGGGAGAGAGAGAGAAACCTCAATGTGAGAGAGATTCATGCATTGGCTTCTGTATGTGCCCCTACCAGGATTCAAGCCAGCAAGCTTTTGATGTACAGGACTGAGCTCCAACACACTAAGCCACACGGCCAAGGCCAATCTGTTCACTTTTAATATATTTTATTGATTTTTTTACAGAGAGGAAGGGAGAGAGATAGAAAGTCAGAAACATCGATGAGAGAGAGACATCGATCAGCTGCCTCCTGCACGCCCCACACTGGAGATGTGCCCGCAAGCAAGGCACATACCCCCGACCGGAATCGAACCTAGGACCCTTCAGTCCGCAAGCCGACGCTCTATCCACTGAGCCAAACCGGTCTTGGCCAATCTGTTCACTTTTAGAGACTCAAAATGACATGTTAGCATTGTCAACTCTTTATACTGAGCACTTCCTACATTTATTTGACCCCAGACTTTTTTTTTTTAAATGGGGAGCATTTCATAGGACTAGTTTCATAGAATATTTGGGAAATGCTGCCTAGTTAAATTTTCTTCACCGATAAATATTTAGTAATGGCTGTCAACTCCTGTAATATTCAACTGCTGTTTTAAAGTCTTGTTAAAGCCTTACACATACACATGCGCACACACAATGTTAGAAAGTACAGAGAATCACCCCGTGTGCAGTGCTC
Organism: Lasiurus borealis; assembly: GCA_004026805.1. NCBI lineage: Eukaryota > Metazoa > Chordata > Mammalia > Chiroptera > Vespertilionidae > Lasiurus > Lasiurus borealis. The sequence goes on from PVJN01017905.1 coordinate 23,705, forward strand.
TCTCTCAGTGAATCTGGGCCGGAGAAAAGGATGCTGGGCCAGTTGGTGCGTCTCAATCTTAAGAAAGCCTGGTCGCTTCCTTTTTGCGTCCTCACAGTCTCTGACTCCACCATAAGGAGTCAGATTTTCCTAATGCAGAGGCTTGTGATGTGGGGAAACCCCGAGGCCGACTGGTTTTGCTCTGTGGCTTATCTCCCTGGTTTCTGGATCAAAGTCTAGCCAGTAGTCTTTGCAGCATGAATGAATGTGTGACAAACAGGGTTGACACTTGACTTGGTTCCATCGTGGCCTGCTGTCATCATTTGTTTCCTCGTTGACCTGAGATTACTAGACAGAGGAAATGAGAATGACCCGTTGTGTTTTATTGGTGGTAAATTTTGGAAGTGGTGATATTTTTTATTGACTTCTTCGTGAAATTAAGTTTAAAATTGAAAATTAAACCAAAGGTATACCAGAGAAGGAACAGATAATCTTCTATATATTAGGAATGTTATTTAGTTTATGTTTTAATATCCTTATTTATTTTTTTTATCTTACAGGTCCATTCAGAAGCTTGGTGAATTAAATATTGGCATGGATAGCCTTGGGAGTGAGGTATCCACACTCAGCCAGCAGTGTAATGGGAGCAAAGGCAGTGGATCTAACAATTCTTCTATCATTAGTTTTTCCACACCACCCCAGGATTCTAGCCAGAGGTTGAACCACGATGCTTCCAATATTTACACAAGCACTCCTCGTAATCCGGGGTCCACCAATCACATACCTTTTCCTGAGGAACCCTCTTCTTGTGGAAACCAAGTGTAAGTGCTTTACTTAATAAAATCTGGAAATATTAACTTGTATAACAGAAGAATAGAAATTCAAAATTCTTTTTGGAGCCTTACAATAACATTTTTTGGAGCTCATTTACTTACCAAATTTTTTTTTCTAATCTATCTTCATTTATATATTCTCTTCTACTAACTAACTTGTCTCTTAAGAGACTATATTCCCCAGTTTTCCTTTCTGCTTATCATACCAGGACAGTTCTATTTTTTTGTAAGCCATCTTACTCAGAGATGATAGTTTTAGCCTTTATCTTTTTCCTGATTTTTCTTTTCTTTCTTTCTTTTCTTTTCTTTTTTTTTTTTTGCCATTGGTATCTTTCAACAGATAATCTGATTCACAGACTTCAAGGGCACAAAGAAGGCGTTTTATAACATGGTGGAGTGATTGTGCGAGACCGTCTTGGTAGCTCTGGTTCCTTCACAGCTGAAGACTTCTTGCCTATCTGTGTTTTCACTAGTCTTCTGTCTTGCTGTCATAAGTGAACAAGTTTTAAGTTATGCATTCCAAAGTTAAGGAAACTTTTTCTTCATTTATTCTTAACTTTAAGCATCTTTGAGAGCGGTTCATTTGAAAATGCATAACTTGCTTTTGCATGTAGATGTTTATATATTTAGTATAAAAAACTCTGGTTTTATACTAGAGCCTAAATTTATCTAATGTATGCTTCTTTATTATAGTTTCTGAAACACTTGCATATCCCCAAAAGTAGAACTCAAATTTTAAATTTAAATTTTTATCAAAGTAATATACATACATACATGGTTTAAAAAAATATAATATAAAAGAAAACCCCATTTACTCATCTTTGTTCACGATTTCTACTTCCGGTAGGCTGCCAATTTTCAACCCAGGCAGCTGTTTCTTTTGCTGTATATCAACATTTCTGAATAACATGCTTCTGTTATATTTTTATTATCCATCGATTTCCTGCCAATTAGATTTAGCTACTATACTCCTCACTCACAACATATTCATTTTGTTTACTCCTTTCCAATATATATCCATTTTTGTTTAAGTTGGTATTCAGCGTTAACATTGTAAATGTTATTTACAACTGAGTCATGTAGTGTAATGGATTACATTTCCTTTTCATACTGCTCTGTGTTTGCCATGGGACGTAAGTGCCTCAGTTTTGGTCACGTGTGATGTGCGCACACACTTAGTTTTCTTTGTACCTATCGCTAAACCATCTGCAGATGCTTTTGACAGAACTGTAAGATTTTAAAACCTCTCTTACTACAGTAAAAACTATCAGTACTTCCTCTTTTCCATTTTCCCTCCTTAGAAACATCCATCTAAGATCACTCCGGCTGGATTTTATGTTCCTTGTTTCGAGGCCATTGTATTCAGTCCTAGAGAACCCTGGGACTTACTTTCATTATCCTCCTGGGAATTTCCTTACCCTCTTCTTTCTATTGGATCCGCCATTTTCAGGATCTCATGTAGTTTCAGGAAAAGAGTTTCATCAGAAGTGAAGTTTCTGAGACCTGGAATGTCTACATAGTTCACCTTTGATTTGTTAGCATCGCTGTGTATAGAATTCTAGGCTGGAACTCATTCCTCAGAGTTTCAGAGGCATTGCTACAGTTCCGGGTTCTTGTCCAGAAGCCGGATGCCATTTTGACCTGATCCTTGGTATGAGGCCTGCTGATTTTTCCACCCTGAATGTCCTTTTTTTTTCCTGCTACCATATTTTTATTTTCTAAGCTCTTTCTTAGTCTCTAATTTTCCTTAAAATTTTTTTATATCTTTTCCTTGTTTCCTGGATTCTTATTTCCTCTTATATCTCTAAGGATTTTAATTATATCTTTGAAGCCTTTGTTTTCTGAATTGCCTTTCATCTTACAAATACCCTCTTCTGTTTGTCTTAGTCTCTGGATTTTATGTAGGAGGCTTTTTTCAAGTGTTTGGGAAACCTTGACTATACATAAAAAATGAGATATTAAAAAAATGCAGATTGGGAGGAAGATCTAAATATATGAATGGATTTGTCTACCCGTTGACCTCGCTAAGAAATGATTAAGTGGAAACATTGTTTTATGGTGGGACCCTCAGTTGTCAGTTTCATTAGTAATTTCTCTTGGGCCAGATAATTTTCAGAAGGAGCAATTTAAGTTCCTGCCTGGGTGGGATTTAATCATAGCAACCAGGATTCTGTAACTGAGCAGGGGGAAGGGATTTGGCATGTCACAATAAAATTTGTGAACTCTGACTTAATCTCCTCCTAGAATGTCTCTCATTCCTCCTTACGACTGTGCTTGCTGTGAGTGAGTCCAGAGCCACTTATAAATGGCTCCTGAGAGGAACTTTGGGGACAGTGAGGTTCATTTGCCCAAAAAAATAAATATTAGAGATCGAACGGACAAATACTTAGTTACGTTTCTGTCTTGATGTTCAGAGTAAACTTTATTTGAATTTCTATTCCCACAGCTCATCAGAACATTTGGTCATGAAGCCTCCTCCTGGAGATTCTTCAGGGAATCTGTCAAGATCAAGAGGGGAAGAGGTAATAACTTTGGAGAAGGAGGTTTCATTGTTTTTTATAAACTTGCAAAGTTTGCTAGGATTTATCTCAAGGCAGTTGACCTTCCTCTGAGTTAAGTGACAAGGCTGCCTCAGAAAGCGCATTTGAGAGTTATTGATATTGTGGCCAGTCATGGGCTGTGCGCTACTTTCTGAACCTGGTGGTTATTTTTTTTTTTAATATATTTTATTGATTTTTTAGAGAGGAAGGGAGAGGGATAGAAAGTCAGAAACATCCATGAGAGAGAGACATCGATCAGCCGCCTCCTGCACGCCCCACATTGGAGATGTGCCCACAAGCAAGGTACATGCCCTTGACCGGAATCAAACCTGGGACCTCTCAGTCCGCAGGCCGACGCTCTATCCACTGAGCCAAACTGGTCTCGGCCCTGATGGTTAATTTATTCAGAGACTCTTCACATGGCCCTGGGCTTCTCATCAGTGAACCAGACATCCTTCCCTAACCAGTATGCAGCTTCACTCTTGTTTTCTTTCTTTTTTTTAATTAAATATATTTTTTTTATTGATTTTTTTACAGAGAGGAAGGGAGATGGATAGAGAGTTAGAAATACCGATGAGAGAGAAACATCAATCAGCTGTACATGCCCTTGACCAGAATCAAACCTAGGACCCTTCAGTCCACAGGCCAACGCTCTATCCACTGAGCCAAACCAGTTTCGGCTCTATTTGTTTTCTATAGTTCACATTTTAACCCCATAGCCAAAGTCCTGATTTCAGCTGCTAATGGAACCAAACAGCTAACAAAAATGAATAGTAGACTGTTTCTCTGATATGCACATAGGAGTATTTGTCCCTTGCACAAAGATTTATGCTTGCCTAGTGTTTGCAGTCCTTTTGGTTTTCAAGAAAAGCTAGAAATGTAGATTTTTAAGTGAGCTCTATTTTCAAAATGGCAACAAGTTTAAAAAGTTTAAAACACACCAGAGAAGAACAAATAAAATTTATGGCTCTGCCATGTCACTATAAAGCAAATATTAATATTTTATTACTATACATAGGCCATTTCATCAGTCATTCCCCTCCCCTTTTGTCTTATCTGCCCATGCTATTCATTTGGCAAACAGTCACATTTCTTATATATGGATTAATAGAAATTATAGCATTTCTAGTCCAATAAATTCATTTGGCTAATATAAGAATTCATTCAGTTACATAAGACAACATGTGACATATCAGGCTTACCCTCTATGATTGCGGGAATACATAAAAGTTTGGGTGGAAAGTGGCAGAGTCTCTTCATTGATATCGTCACTGTGGGTCCCAGAGCTGAAGTGACTTACCTTTGTGTGTGTACTTGGTATTCGTATTTCACACAGACAGGATTGGGTTGGATTTGTTGACCACATCCAGTCTATAAGTCCCCGTTCCAGGTCCTGTCATCCCTGGTCAGGGGAGCGGGGAGCTTCAAATGCCGCTGGAAGCTGGAATTCACAAGCTTTTCTGCAGAACTGTTCCAGCTTGCTTCTCAGATTAGGCTGTGCGCAGACAGGCTGACAGTGTGAAATAAAAATGAGGCTCATATAAAATGTTCCTTTTAAAATCATTTTTATAATTTTAGGAAGGGTTTTTTACAATTCCAGTTTGAAATATTAATGTATCTCTGTATTTTTACAATAATATTATTTAAAAAATAATATTCTGTTATTTTGGTAAGAACTATATATGTGTGCTATATTTTTTCCTTGACAGTTAAAGGCAACTTAATATGGAAATGTTTATTGTTATATTTTGTCATAGTAAGTGAAGAAAAACTTGAATTTCTATAAGCGACCTGAGCTTAGTTTAGGAATGAGAAGCAAAAACTGGAAAAATTGGGGTTAATTGGATTTGCCATTTAAAGGAATATATGATTGTAGATGGTGAACATAAAGTGACAATACAGTTCACTTGAATTGAAACTGGGCTAGAGACGAATTCTTTCAAAGGCATTTTTTTCATAGGATTCTTTCCTATTCATTGTTTCCATAGGACGACAAATCCAAAAAGCAGTTTGTGTGCATTAATACCCTGGAGGACACACAGGCTGTGAGAGCGGTGGCTTTCCATCCAGGTGGCGGTCTGTACGCGGTTGGTTCAAATTCAAAGACTCTGAGAGTGTGCGCCTACCCAGAGGTCATTGACCCAAGGTAAGGACAGGCGGCTGGTTGCACTGCCATTCTTGTTTCAGTGTTTAACTTAGCTGTATTGGTCCCTTTTGCACAATTGTCATTCGGTAGTGTTTAATTTTTATTTCCTTTCCTTTTGTTAAGTTTTAATTTTTTACAATATACTTTTATTGATTTCAAAGAGGAAGAGAGAGAGAGAGAAACATCAATGATTGATCAGCTGCCTCCTGCATGCCCCCTGCTGGAGATTGAGCCCGAAACCCGGGCCTGTGCCCTTGACTGGAATCCAGCCCAGGATCCTTCAGTCTGCAGGTTGACGCTCTATCCGCTGTTTTCTATGTGGTTTGAAATAAGAGTTTAGATTAGTCTAATAATGGTTTATAATTTTACTTTTGGATTTTAAATATGCTTTAACTTTATTTCTTCTAAGACTTTGAAAATTATTAACTTGTTGTCAGATACTTTTTGTGCTCCCTCCCTCAAGAACAACAGTAATATAGAACATCACGCTCATTAATTTTAGCAAGCAAGAAATTGAAATATCTTTCTTATTTATTTATTTATTTATTTATTTATTATTTATTTATTTTTTAGTGCACAAGACATCCCTAAGCAGCCAGTGGTGCGTTTTAAAAGGAATAAACATCATAAAGGGTCCATTTACTGTGTGGCCTGGAGTCCTTGCGGGCAGTTGTTAGCGACGGGATCCAACGACAAATACGTCAAAGTGCTGCCCTTCAACGCGGAGACGTGTAACGCAACAGGTAGGGCCCGAGTATGGGAGCAGCCGCTCTCCGGTGTGTTTTTACCTTTGGCTCACGTTGTAGCTCTATATCGCTCTACTGTCTCTCATAAAACCTAAGGATAGAGCCTTTAGAATTTTTTACATTCTAATTGCTGGGCTGTATGCATCTGGAATTATTATTATTTTTTTTTTAGGAAGTTCTTACAGGTGGTCAGGTCGTGTCTAATCCCTCGAAAATTATTGTTATCAGAAAAGCAACTTTTAAATAACTACCAGAATTGTGTTAATGTACATTTTCTAGAGAGTATATGTCTTCTCTTTCTTTTTCTTTTTTTTTTTTTTGGAATAAAAATCAAGAAGGTAACTCTCCATATAGCTGTTTTATTTTATTAAAATTTTTTTAAAAATATTGATTTCAGAGAGAAAGGAGGAGGGAGAGAGAGATAAAAACATCAATGATGATAGAGCATCATTGATTGGCTGCCTCCAGCACGAGGGATTGAGCTGGCTTGAACAGAAAATTTAACAGGTAACCTTTTGGTACATCGGACACGCCCAACCCGCTAAGCCACTCCTGCCAGGGCTGAACCAGTATTTGGATTTCTTGAAGTTCCTTCACTCAGTAAAGCGAAATTGACTATAATATCAATCCCTAAGTGCAAATGTAAACCATACCCTCTGCCATTATTGGTCAGTCTGGAGGCAGTTCAGTAACCTCCAATTGTCACAGGAAGTCGAGCAGCGTCTTTTTGTTTTAATTCTTCCTGCTGTTTCAGGACCAGACCTGGAATTTAGTATGCATGATGGGACAATTAGAGACCTGGCATTTATGGAAGGCCCGGAGAGTGGCGGAGCCATTTTGATAAGCGCTGGAGCGGGGGATTGCAACATTTACACGACCGATTGTCAGAGGGGACAGGGCCTGCACGCTCTGAGCGGACATACCGGTAAGTGATACGGTCTCAGACACTCCTTTCCTTCCGTTCAATCTCTTTTCCCACCCCCCCTGCAGGACATTTTTCTTTTAAAAGTTCAATTGTGAGCTCACTAATGGTAGCTAATAGTTCCCTGTCTGTTAATTCTTTACTTGTTCACACAATTCCTTCATTTAACCCTCAGCACAATCTTACGAGGCAGGAAGTTTTATCTCTGTCTTAGACATGAAAAGGCAAATGACTTTCCCAATCTCACAGCTAAATGTGCGGAACAAATATGAGCCCAGTCTGTCTCTTCCCAAGCTGGTGATCTAACCCCACAGTCTTGTACTTCCTCTGGAAAATTGGCCATAATTTCAAATACAATTTCTTTTTAAAGGAGAGGGAGGGAGAGAGAGAAAAACACTAAACACTGTCCCGTTCCACTTATGCATTCATTGGTTGATGCTGCATGTGCCCTGCCCAAGGACTGAACCCACAGCCTTGGTGCACAGGACGATGCTCTCACCCACTGAGCGAGCTACCCGGCCAAATGGAAATATTATTTAGGACTGATTATGATACCCTACAATACTGAGTAACCAACGAGGATTAAGCTTATTCAATATGGTTTTGATGTCATTTTACAGAGTTTTAATAGATGCAGCCAACATATATGGAAAATCTCTACCACATTGTATATTTGATTGAGCAGACCATCAGGTGCCCAGTAACAAGGAGTACTGAGCTCTGAATGTGATATAGCAGAGTGCTGTTCCACAGTGTAACTGAGTACATGATCTTTCCTAGGCCATATTCTAGCACTTTATACCTGGAGTGGCTGGATGATTGCATCTGGTTCCCAGGACAAGACTGTTAGATTCTGGGATCTTCGAGTACCAAGCTGTGTTCGTGTCGTTGGTACAACATTACACGGAACTGGTAGGTTTTTCTGGAATTTCTATGAATTTCTATGAAAAAGAAACTATAAATTGTACTTGTGTACTTTCTCTCCTCTGCAATATATATGTTTCAAAAGCAATAGGAACAAATGAAGACTTTAAAAAATATATATATTCTGTTTTCTATGTGGTTTGAAATAAGAGTTTAGATTAGTCTAATAATGGTTGATCATTTCACTTTGGGATTTTAAATATGCTTTAACTTTATTTCTTCTAAGACTTTGAAAGCTGTTACTCACATGTTGTCAGATACTTTTTAAAAAATATATTGTATTGATTTTTTTTACAGAGAGGAAGGGAGAGAGAGAGTTACAAACATCGATGAGAGAGAGACATCTATCAGCTGCCTCCTGCACACACCCTACTGGAGGATGTGCCCCAAAACCGAGGCATGTGCCCTGGATCGGGATCGAACCTGGGACCCTTCAGTCCACAGGCTCTATCCACCGAGCCAAACCAGTTTCAGCTGTCAGATACTTTTTTTCTCCCTCCCTCAAGAGCAGTGGATAAACCACCACCCTCAACTTCCCTGCTGCCAGAGCTGCCTTCCTCTGCGTGCACTTGCCCTTGTGCCCTCCAGCCTGGTCCGCACACAGCCACAGCCCGTCACACCTTCCTCACCACCCTGCACGGCCCTCACCACTCAGGTTACCTGGGAGACCTGCTGGGCCGGGCATCGTGGGCCCTTCTAGTCTGAGCTCCCGTCACTGGCACCTTTCCTTCCAGAGCCTGAGTGTGCCACTCCCCCTCCTGCAGTGAGCCCACCCGCTGTGGCCTTGGCCTGACCTTTCTTCCACGTGTCTCTCACCGTGGGGTCCTGCTCCCCCGGAGATCGGAGGTCATAGCTTCAGTGACACCTGCCGGAGAGGCCTCCTGGGACTTCATCATTCTCTCCTCTCACTGAACCCCATTTATTCCCTTCGCAGCCCCTACCACCGCTTAACATTACAGATCGGCTTATTGCTCGTCTCCGCCTGTAGATTTTCAGTTTCACAGCAGCAACAATGATATCTGTTGCCCTGACCGGTTTGGCTCAGTGGATAGAGCGTCGGCCTGTGGACTCAAAGGTCCCAGGTTCGATTCCAGTCAAGGGCATGTACCTTGGTTGCAGGCACATCCCCCATGGGAGCTGTGCAGGAGGCAGCTGATCCATGTTTTTCTTTCATCGATGTTTCTAACTCTCTTTCCCTCTCCCTTTCTCTCTGTAAGAAAATAAAAATAAAATAAAAATCAATAAAAAATATATAAAAAACAACAACAATTATATCTGTTGTAGCTTCCTGAGTAGATTTAGCACCTATCCTGGTACATGGCCCAGGAGAATAGTGATCTAATCACTCTGTTGAATAAATGAACTGGCTTTCTTTGGCGGCATGAACTGTGTGTGCATAAAAACTAAACTCACTGTTTCCCCTGCAATCAGCCTTGCCCCCACTTTCCCTGCTTTTGGACATCGCTCCCCTTATTTCCTCAGGCAACTAGATTTGAACTCCAGGACTCATTGTCACTCCTAATTGCCAAGTCTGTGGATTCTTTATTCATATATTTTCTGAAGGCTGTCTTTCCTCATGCAGGCTCTTATTCATCTATTACTCTTATTTTATCTTGCTCTCCCGTCTACAGTCTGTCTGTTTTAATGCGATGCACATTCACATAGGTTCCTCTCCCAAAGCCCTGCCTTCTCTCCCTTAGGAAGCTGCAGTGATGACTCACTGTGCACAGGAACAGTTCACACCTGCACTTTGACGTTTGCGACGCTCAGTGGTGTGTCCTGTCCTGCCTGTTATGTTTCAGTCCATGCTCCTTTTATGTTAACTGTTAAACAAGTCACTCAGCCAAAATGAGCTTCCTGCCCTTAAACATGTTTATACTTTATAACACTTTTCTTATTAATTCTTCATGACCATACAGCTCTCTTTACTTCTCTATCAAAATTTCAAACAATTAACCTAGATGGGTTGGCTCAGTGAATAGAGCATCAGCCCGAGGACTGAAGGGTCCCAGGTTGATTCTGATCAAGGGCACATATCTTGGTTGTGGAAGGCAACCAATTAATGTGTCTCTCTCACATCGATGTTTCTCTCTGTCTCTCCCTTCCATCCACTTTCTCTAAAAATTAGTGGAAAAATATCCTTGGTTGACGATTAACAAAACAAAACAGAAATTTCGAGCAATGGATATTTTTAATTGCATGTGTATAATACATTTAAGCACACATCCTTCCTCCCTCCTTCCCTCCCTCCTTCCCTCCTTTCTTTCTTTCTTCCTTCCTCTCCCTGCTTCTCTCTCTGTCTCTCATACCGTTTATTCTTCTTCAAGATCTAACTTATATGCCTTTTTCTGTGAAGCCTTCCCAGGCCACTTTGGTCTGGAGCAGTGTTCTTCAACCTTATTTTCATTTTTTCCCCTGCTAGGGAGAAACACTAAATTAATATTTTTCCTCACAAGAGAAATTAAATGCTAAGGAATGAGATCTGTTGGGTGGGCTGAGCGTGGAAGGCTGTAAGCCATTGCTGAGGGTTATAGTGCTTTTTCATCCTCTGAGATCCATTTCGCACCCCTTGGGAGCGCGATTGCCCCATTGGAGATGCCTGGTCTAGAGCGAGGGCTCCCGCCTGTTGGCAGTCAGCCCTGTGTCGCTTAGAGACATTGCCTGCACTGTGCCCTAGAATGTATTTTGTTATTTAATTTCTAAGATTGTAAGCTGCTACGGGATTATTTCTGGACACTTTACCCGCATTAGGGAAGTGGCTCATCTATTGCACTGTAGGCATTGCTGTCCCAGGGATTCTCCCAGACGACAAAAGGATGGACTGTCTCATTTCTCACAGAATCTGGCTTCATACCTTGTCCCCAAAGAGGACGCAGTTGTTTACTGGCTGCTGTTAGTTTGTATTTCTCCATAACTGAGCCGTGTGGCCAGCTGCATTACGTTTTTAGTGTGTGACTCTGCGAACATAGTTGCTGCAAGTTATCTCTGTGATTTTTCCTCATTGAACTCTCCGTTCCTCCCGCCATCCAGGCAGTGCAGTGGCCTCCGTAGCTGTGGATCCCAGCGGCCGTCTCCTGGCCACGGGACAAGAAGATTCCAGCTGCATGCTGTACGACATCAGAGGCGGGAGGATGGTGCAGAGCTACCACCCTCATTCCAGCGACGTGCGCTCGGTCCGATTCTCTCCCGGAGCCCACTACCTGCTGACAGGGTCCTACGACATGAAGATCAAGGTGACAGACCTACAAGGTGATGCAGATGGAGCTTCTTCCTTTCCAGTCTCTCCTGTTCTGTCTGGGACCTGTCTTTTTTGTTAATCTGGTGGGACTAACCCAGGAACATTTTCCGATTTCAGTTTCATAGTATTTACTGAGCAAATTCCTGGTATTGTATTGAGATGAATCATAGCCAATTATTACAGTTATGTACTCTTTGCTTCTATTTTTTAAAAACTTAGTGTGTGATCTGTGTAATTATGTCTTCAGAATATAATTTTATTGTTAAACTATAGTTTAAGCGAATCTGTGTACCAACTAGGGACAGAGAGATGAGTGAGACATGTCACTTTCTTTTGATGGAGCTCGAGATGTGGTGGCACTGAGGTCAGAAGGAAGTGACCTTGAGTTTGCAGGAGCCAGTGGCAGCTGTGTGCATATTACCAAATACAGTGGTACCTTGAGATACGAATTTAATTCGTTCCGTAACCTTGAGGCGTGGAAAACTATGAGACGCTTGAGTCTCGGTAAACTGGTGGGTCGTGTGCAGCCAGCCGATCCGCGAGATGACTCCTATCTCAACTGTTGCTCATATTTCAAAGCAAAAATCGCTCACTCGACAGCTCGTATCTCAAAAATCTCGTATGTTAGGGCACTCGTATCTCGAGGTACCACTGTACTACTAACAATTACATACCAGTAACCTAGCTCTGTTTAAATTTTTCAATGTACTGTATTAATATAGTTTAGGATTTTTATACTGTAATGTCCTAAAGTAACAGGAAGTCTGTGAAATCCAAACAGGGTCTTATTTGGTATTGTCAGCCAACATCTCTTCTCTCTTTTGATTTAGGAGACCTCACTAAACAGCTCCCCATCATGGTGGTGGGGGAGCACAAGGATAAAGTGATTCAGTGCAGATGGCACACCCAGGATCTGTCCTTCCTGTCGTCGTCTGCAGACAGAACTGTCACCCTCTGGACTTACCGTGGATAGAGCACACCCGGAGTCGTCTGGGCCGTGAAAGCGCGGGGACTGAAGACTACTGATGGTGGCAGTGCCAGGTGGGGAGAACCCGGACTGACAGGAGAGCGGCCTGGCAGGAGGAGGCGCTTTGACCTTGAACCCCTTTGGCAGGAGCTGCCGGGCGTGTATCCTGCAGCGCTTCCGTCTTCCACGTGAGCTCGTGCTGCTGTGTGTCGTCTTGTGGCCAAAGTCTGCGGAAGAGCTCTGTGTTGTCAGTGTGCACTCCAGTCAAGGTGGACGGTGTGTTTACGGTTTAGTATTAAAGCATTCCTTGGTCTTTGCCGAAATAACAGTTTTATAGACACACGAAATGGAACTGTAAGCATATTATTACATGTAATGCAACCAAGTCCTACACAGATTAAACATAGGTGTTCAGAAGTTATTTTGTTTTTCTCACGATCCCACGATATTGTATCACTTGCCAGCCAGAGGTCAGAATTTGATGTCTCTTGAAAGTTACCGGGTTGTTTTCACTGAAGATCATTCTGGAGTTTAAAGACGGAGGGAAACTGCTTCTTAGATCATTATGTGGTATAGGCCTTTTCTTTTTTCTCAACCCAGGGATATGATTATTATTTTGTCACATCATTTTGGTTCACGCTTCAAAGGTAAATGTGTTTGCTTCAGAAACTTGTTAATTTCAACTTTTTGAATGCAACAAGATACCTCCCTTCCAATCTGTACTGTAGGGCAGTCAATTAACTGGCCAGCATTTTCCTTTAAAAAAAAAAATCAAAACTTTGCCATAGACTATAGCATGGCTTGAAATGCTATGTCTGCATGATAAACTTAAAGATGGGGATTTTAAACTTTGCACTCCAAAAGCTTATTTGGGTTTTTTCTTGCACTGTTTTGTGTAATGCAGAATAATGATTTTATTTCTACGGTAACGTAGATCCTAACACTTACGTATCTTTATTTTCATATTGTACAGTAATTTTACTTTAAATTATTAAATAGGCTATTTTATTTATTTTAAATGCAGTTGAGTTGGTTCTAATTATTGAACTGTCTGTGCACTGTACGTAGCAAGCATTTTTAAACTATTGTATACAAGTGGAAAGGGTATTAGAAGTGTAACTGTGCTATTATTTCAATAAAGACCTCTTGACACCTAAAACTGTTCTTGTTTCTCAGTGTCCGTGGCTTTCAATTTAGAGGGTTATCTTCTCCAGTTTACTTGGAGGTCGTGTGCTCCAGTGGGTGAGCAATCAATTTCTTAACTTTCTAAAGTTCTTTCACTAATTCACTTTTTAATCCTTCACAATTGCATAACTTTTGTGTCTTCTACCTCTTTAATTCAAGATCAGGATATATCATGAATATATTCTGAAAGTTGGTTAATACAAACCTGGCAAAATGTATAAATTCTAAGTTAAACTACAAATGAAGTGAGTGCTCTTAGAAATAAAATCTAATTAGCTTGTGGCTATTCAGTACGTACACAATTTTGCTCTCTCTTAGGCATGCAGAAGGGAACTCCATTGAAAATAGGCTATAGTCTCTAGTTTACTTTCATGCTTAATTTTACACATTCTAGATATAGCAGGTCATTAGTGTTAAAGTTAAAACTAGGAAAAATAGGTTTTTTTAAGCAGTTTTTTTTTTTAATATAGACCAGCTCAACTTTATGGTATAAATGTTCATAAAATTTTGGATTCCACACTCATCAAGGAGAAGGCTTTAAGATCCTTCTAAATGTGGGATATGGAACCTGTTTTGCAGTGTATTAGTTATTAAGCATGAAAAGTTGTCTTATTTGCAATAAATAGTTGGTTACATATGTCTTCCCGTGCCTCCATACTATCTTCTGCATGGAAGTGAATAAATTTGGTTAATGTGAATGAAAGAAAAAATAAGAAAACTTGAACTATCTACATTCTCTGGCCCCTTCTCAGTGAGGAGTGCAGAAATTAACTCCTTGGTAAAAGCTTCAGAGGTCTGATTCGAATTTTATGTTTTAAATGTTTAACTATTTTTTAATTGTAATAAGCTAAAGAATACAATCAACAGAGTGAAAAGGCAACCCATGAAATTGGAGAAAATATTTGCAAATCATATATCTGATAAAGGGTTAATATTCAGAATAAAGAATTCCTATATCAATATCAGTCCCCTTTTCCCAAACAGCCTGGTTAAAAAATGGTCAAAGGGCCCTGCTGGTGTGGTTCAGTGGATGAGCGTTGACCCATGAACCAAGAGGTCCCCAGTTCCATTCTCGGTCAGGGTATATGCTTGGGTTGCAGGCTCCATCTCCTGTAGAGTAGGGGGGGAGGGTGCAGGAGATGATGGATCTGATCGATGGTGGATTTTCTCTCAAAGATGTTTCTATCTCTCTCCCTTCTCCTCTCTCTGTCACTATTTCTTTTTTCTTCCCTTCCCAAATTAATAACACTTGGAAAAGAATGTTCTTAAAAAATGGACAAAGGGCTTGAATAGACATTTCTCTAAAGAAGACAAACAAATGGCTAATAATAAGCTCATGAAAGGATGCTTAACACCACTAATCATTAGGGAAATGAAATTGAAATCATGAGACACCACCTCCCATCCATTAGGATGGCCACTATAAAAAAGCATTGCCGAAACCGGTTTGGCTCAGTGGATAGAGCTTTGGCCTGCGGGTTGAAAGGTCCCAGATTAGATTCTGATCAAGGGCATGTATCTTGGTTGCGGGCACATCCCCAGTAGGGGGCGTGCAGGAGGCGGCTGATCAATGTCTCTCTATCCCTCTCACTTTCTCTCTGTAAAAAATAAAATATATTTTTTAAAAATAATAAAAAAGCCTTGGCAGGGATGTGGGGCAATTGGAACTCTTGTGCACTCTTGGTGAGAATGTAAAAATGGTGCAGCCATGTGGAAAGCAGTATGGTGTTTCCTCAAAATATTAAAAATAGA
The DNA here is from genome assembly GCA_004026805.1 of Lasiurus borealis. Lineage (NCBI taxonomy): Eukaryota > Metazoa > Chordata > Mammalia > Chiroptera > Vespertilionidae > Lasiurus > Lasiurus borealis. Next base: position 38,937 of record PVJN01017905.1, read on the forward strand.
ACTACATATGATCAGCATCCCCACTTCTGGGTATATACCAAAAAGAATTGAAATCAGGGGCTTGAAGAGATATTTGTACACTCATGTTCATAGCAGCGCTACTCAAAATACCCCAAAGGAGCAGGCAACCCAAGAGTACATAAACACATAAATGGATGAATAAACTTTGTTATACAACACAATGGGATATTCAGCCGTAAAAACGGTAGATTTTGACACCTTACAACATGGATGACCCTTGAGAATATTATGCTACGTGAACTAAGCCAGCCACAAAAAGACACTATAGCTTCCACTTAGCTGAGGTTCCTAGAGGAGTCACATTCATGGTTACAAAGTGGAATGGCGGTTGCCAGGGGGAAGTGATGAGATGTATAATGGGGCCAGAATTTCAGTTTTGCAGGATGAAAAAGATGGGATGAACTATACCTTTTCAACGTATAGTTCATTGTCATTAAGAACTATACGCTGAAAAGGTGGTTAAGATGGTAAATTTTATGTCAGGTGTGTTTTAATTTTAAAGACTTATAATAAGCAACACGCTGGAGAGTTTCCTAAAATTGCCAGGCTTAGCAGTTAAAAGACAAAAACAAAACAGTCCCTTTCGTTCATTATAGTCCACTTAAAATATCATGCTTAAAATAGACTTCCGGGTTTTATTGCAAGTGCTACGCTATTAGGAGTTATAAAATAAATCAAGATAAAAAGAATACGCTTCCTATCCGTTTTATATGTTCGGCTTCGTAGGTTGTCATTTGCAGAGCGTTCTGCAGGTGAAAATCCCCCTTAAAGTCCCTGCCGGAAAGCCCGCCCCCAGGGGCCGGCCCCGCCCCCTCGCGGGCCAATCAGCGCGCGCGCTCGGGAAGGACGCACAGCTGCGGGCCGAGC
>PVJN01017906.1:0-28674 GCA_004026805.1 Lasiurus borealis
GAGCACATTCCCCCAGTGTTAGCTGCAGCGAGGTCACGTGATCTGAGGCTGACTCTGTGCCAGGCGGCCCCTCTGGGAACGTGGAGACCCGCCCTCACATGTAAGTCCATGTTTACACGCCGGCCCGTGTCCCCTCTGGGACTTGGCGGTTTATTTTCCCTGCGCTCGCCTGTGGTCCTTCCCCGGAAACGTGGAGCAAAGCCTGGGCCTGCCTCGTAGAAGCCCTGCGGGGGGTGAGGTTCGCGGCATAAACACCGTCTCCGGCCTGTTAGGCCGAAACCACCACTACTTCTCACTGTGTTTGAAGAACTAAGTTGACTTTTTAAAAAAATATATATATATTTTATTGATTTTTTTTTTTACAGAGAGGAAGGGAGAGGGACAGAGAGTTAGAAACATCGATGAGAGAGAGACATCCATCAGCCGCATCCTGCATGCCCCTCCTTGGGGATGTGCCCGCCACCAAGGTACATGCCCTTGACCGGAATTGAACCCGGGACCTTTCAGTCCGCAGTCCGACGCTCTATCCACTCAGCCACACCAGTTTCGGCTAAATTGACTTTTTCAATTGGGAAGAACCGAAAGGAGAGAGTCTAGGGGTGGGACTAACTTCAGCTGAAACGGTGAAGTAATGTCCATCAGCGTTCGGAGGACAAATGGAGCTTTTCCTGGGTTTGTGTGTGTTTCTGTTTGTGGTGTGTGTGTGTGTGTGGGGTGTTTTAAAAGGTTCTCCATGTATTCTCTTTGTAGGAGGAAATACTAGTGTGTTTCTAGTGATGTTTCTATTGCTAAACACAGATGTAACCCCTCCTGAGCTGCCCCATTCTCAGGGTGAGAAGTGGGCAGCGTTCATCTTGGCCAATAGCCTTTGCTCTCCATCCCTCACTGATGTCAGCATGAGGAGTGACGGAGGGATATGGGGAGGGATGGTGTGGGACCCTTTTCCTTTTACCTCCTACTTTCTCCGCCCCCTTTACGAATGTGCAATGCCAAACTCAAAATGAGCCCGTTTATCTTGGGGTTTCTGAGCGTCTCCCCTGCCAGGCTGGCTCAGAGTGAGATCTGTGGACTGCAGAGTGTGTACCCTGATGGGCTTCAGATCCTATAGAGCAGACATGCTTTCTCAGTGTAGTTTTCCCCTCAATGTCTGGTTTTCCCTTGCTGCCTTCTGCTCAGATCATTAAATGTGAGGGCAAGCGGGGTGCAGACAGGCACCGGGTCATTTCGGGGTCCGTACACACCGGTGCTCCCGGAGGCCGGACAGGGGCCCGGGACCAGAAAAACATGCATGTGCGTGTGCGTGTGCGTGTTCGGCCACGGGGGTGGCAGCCTGTGCAGATCTGGAGGCGTGGACCCGCGTGAAGGCACGGGACGGGCGTTTCCGGAAGCAAGCGCGGCGTGTTCACTTCAGCACGGGGGGCTGTGGTCAGGCGGTGGAAGGCTCGACAGTGTCCCGGGGTGCGGGCCTCAGGTCTCCACTCCCCCCCCCGCCCCCCCACCCCCCGGAACGTCCTGATGCTGGGGTCCCGGGCTGTCACCGCAGGCCTGAGGCTCCTAGGATCGTTCTGGAAGGCACACCACGCAGGGGTGAGGAAGCTTTGATTTGAGGACCTGGGATGTGGAAGATGGGAGTCGTGTTAATCCATGGCCACGGAATTCCATCTTTTTTTTTTTTTAATCCAGCGTTTGCTCCTAGTTGAGGGGTAATTCATACATACACCATCACTTGGTCTTACATGGCATTCGTAACATGTTTAAAAATAGACCAGTCATTTTTTTTTTTTGACCTAGTGATTTTTACTCTTGGATCACAACCTTGAAAAGTATTGATTTACATACGAGAGAGGTAGTAAATGGAAGGGGAAAAAGACTAAGATGGTTACCATTAATTGACCTATTCTACGAATTTGGGCAGATTGCACAGGATTGTATGAGACACTGGGATTGTTAGGGAGGGTTGGATAATTCAGTTTTCCTCTAGTTTCTGGCCACGCCAATGTCACCTACATCTGGTGTAAGACAGCTGAGCTGTGATGTTCAGTATTTAAAAGAGGATCTGCTCTTGGCACTTGTAAGGGGAGGAGTATGTCCTGTGGAGAATTTTGCCCTAAAGGTATGACGATATGAGTGGCCTTAGTGTATTTGTTTTATTTTTAAAATCTGTTTAAAACTAAACCCTTTTTTTTTTAAAAAAATATCTTTTATTGATTTTTTATGGAGAGGAAGGGAGAGGGAGAGAGTTAGAAACATCGATGAGAGACATCAATCAGCTGCCTCTTGCATACCTCCTACTGGGGACGTGTCTGCAACCAAGGTTCATGCCCCTGGCAGGAATCGAACCTGGGACCCTGCAGTCTGCAGGCCGACGCTCTGTCCACTGAGCCACACCGGTTTCGGCAAAACGAAACCCTTCGAAAGCAATCGAGGCGGTCCGACCTTGCACTTGGATGGATTCTGTAAGGAGCGCTGTAGCAGGGAAAGTACAACAACAGCACAGGGTTTTCTGTCCCCACCTGTTGCCTTTCGCAGAGAAGGCAGGGATGTTGACCATCGAGACAGATTAATGGCACTTTATTCATGAGACGGTGTCCCTGAAGCTTTCTGGGAAAATGCTTAACCTCAAAAAGACGTGTGTGCTCTTTGAAAAGCTTAGACCGAGGAAGGAGGAAGGAGAGTCGAGGTTCTCTTTCTTTTCCTTTTTGAGCGTCTGCTCACTCAGGATTAAACATCAGGTTCAAGGTGACACCGGACTGTCTCACTGGCGGACATTGCTCGCAACAGAATCATCCTCGCCGAGGCCTTGCCGTGGTCTCTAACCGTCAGTGAGGGAAGGGGGCCGGGCCGGCCGGCACTGGGACAGCGCGGGTTCCGGTCCAGCCTGCAGTCCTTCGCCGCCCCGAGGCCTCGGCCCTCGCTGGACGGGGGGACTGTCAGGGGAGGGGACCTGCAGAAGGAAGGCCACGTGGGATGTGACCTGGAGGCGATGTTGGGGCTCGGAGTGGTTCCACAGTCTGATTTCAGCCGTCACCAGCCGCAGGGCTCTGTCTCAACTTTAGATGAAGAAGCAGCCACAGGTGCTTAACGAACATCGGAGAGAAGAGCTTGTTTTCTCACCGACCTCGGTGATGGGAAAACGTTCCCTTGTTTCTCCAAATGGCCCAGGCCAGGCGGGCGGGCACCGTGACCAAACCCTGGTGGCGTTCGCTCTCCGATCTCAGACAGGACACGACCCACACGTGGCTCCGGGAAGCAGCCACGTCTTAGTGTCTTAGTGGGAAATCCAGAGCACCGGGCCCGCGCTCTGTGGCTGCTGGGAGTGCGGGAAGCAGAGGGCAGTGCAGGTCGGGCTGGGTTGCTCTGTCCGAGGTGGCACCGCGGTGCCCGTCCCTCTCCCGCACCGGGAGGCAGAGCCGTACTCGGGACCTGCGGCTCGGCTTAGCGATGAGATTGTGTCTTGTTCTTTGGATCTTTCCTTTAACGTCGTCTCCTGCCTGCGACTCCGTGGATGCTCCACATTCCTCCCTGTCACTGCGGCTTTTCTAACAACTTGTTCTGGGTTAAACTTGCAGACGGGTTCTCATTTGTAAATGCTTTAGTAAACTTGGGAGACACACACTAAAAAGAAACAGGTTTGAAAATCTGCCCCTTTTAACGGGACCCAACAGTGTGGGTGTTGCTTGTATTCAGCTTCCCGGATGCTCGTTTGGGACCCTGGCTGTGCTCTCCTCTGTCTGTCTGTCTATCTATCTATCTACCTACCTACCTATCTACATACCTACCTACCATCTATCTATCATCTACCATTTATCATCTATCTATCTATCTATCTATCTATCTATCTATCTATCATCTATCAATCTATCATTTATCTATTATCTATCATCTATCAATTATCTATCATCTACCATTTATCATCTATCTATCTATCCATCATTTATTATCTATCATCTATCATCATCTATCATCTATCTACCTACCTACCTACCTACCATTTATCATCTATCCATTATCTATCTATTTATCTATCTATCTATCATATATCAATCATCTATAATCTATCTTTCATCTATCAATTATATATCATCTATCTATCTACCTACCTACCTATCTATCATCTATCACCTATCTATCTATCTATCTATCTATCTATCTATCTATCTATCATCTACCTACCTACCTATCACCTATCTACCCATCATCTATCTACTTATCATCTATCTATCACCTATCTATCTATCTATCTATCTATCTATCTATCTATCTGTCTACCTATCTATCTATCACCTATCTATCTATCATCTATATATGTATGTACCTATCGATTTATCATCTATGTATCTATCTATCTGTCTATCTATCTATCTGTCTGTCTATCTGGAGGGAATTTTCACGCACCGGGGCCGAATGCGTAGCCGCCCGCTCCATTTTGGTCTGAGAGCCAGTGCCCCTGTGGGGTGGGGGAGGTGTGAAGGCGGTCGGGGCGCTCTCACGCTGCCGCACTAACGGTTGTCTAACGGTTGTCTCGGCTACATTTTCCGTCTTGATGACGAGATGTTGCTTTCCCGCTGCCATGGCAACGAGCCCTCCTTCGTATTTCCACTAGTTTACGGCGGTTTTTCAGAGGAACCTGGTAACCGTACGCTTGTTATGTTCTACGGCGTGAACCCAGGCCGGCGTTTGTAATGCTTTTCGCCAGCCGTCTCAGAAGGAAACGGGACTGCACGCCGTCCGCTTAACCAGATCATTCTTAGACGCAGATTCGAATGTTTGCCCCAACATACGGTTGAGACACAGCTATGCATTTGGGGCATGCAAAAACAACATCATGTTTTCAATTAGTTAAACTTTATTTTCACCACACCCACATTCTTGCTTTGGGTAAATTTTTTTTTAAAGTAAGAGAAAAGACAACTGTCCATAATCCTCCCTCACACCATGTGGGCATCTGCACCGAGGGATGCCGGCCTCTCCCTGTGCCTCATTCATTCATTCATTCATTCTTTCATTCATTCATTCAGCATTCACTGGCGGCCTAATGGTGTCATGGCTCACCCCGGGTAACATGTAAACCGCATTAACACGCAGAGGACCGACCCCTGGCACGGGAGTCTGGTAGGTTTCCTTGTCAAGTGGTGACCGCCTCCGAGGCTGGGCGTGGGGACGGGCCAGCGGCGGGGCTGCTCTGTCCAGGGGGCCCATGGCCAGGGGTCAGGGGGTCTCTGGGGGCCGCTGGCGGGGACGGCCCACCTGCCCGGGCCAGAGGCGATGGCCTGTCTCCTGTGGGCGGACCCATCCGGGCCTTGTACCTGTGGTCTCGCAGCTCAGACCCCGCTCCTGGAGTGAGCTCTGGCTGGTGACCTCCGGCCTGGAGCCCATGTTTACTGAACTTGCAGATTATCCTTCTAGACCCATGGTGGGCAAACCGTGGCTCGAGAGCCACAGGCGGCTCTTTGGCCGCTGGCATGTGGCTCTTCCACAAAACACCACGGCCTGGGCGCGTCTGTGTTGAAGAAGTGGCGTTAGGAGAAGTTTACGTGTAAACAATGTGGCTCTTCGAAGACATTTCTGTCGTTGTCCTGTTGGTATTTGGCTCTGTGGATGGATGAGTTTGCCGACCGCTGTTCCAGACTCTTCTCTCTAAACCAGCGGTTCTCAACCTTCCTAAGGCCGCGGCCCTTTAATCCAGTTCCTCATGTGGTGGTGACCCCCAGCCATACTTCATAACTGTCATTTTGCTACTGTTGTGAATTATAATGTAAACACCTGTGTTTTCCCATGGTCTTTAGGCGACCCCTGTGAAAGTGTTGTTCGACCCCAAAGGGGTCGCGACCCACAGGTTGAGAACCACTGCTCTAAATGTTGGCCATGCGAGGACTCTTTTGCTGTAGATAGGGTCGAAATGAGGGCGGTCAGAAGGCAGGTGGCTTTCGCTGCTGCTTTTCTTGAAAGGATTGGTTTTCTGGATGACACGTGCCTTCACTCTGAAGATGGTTTTTTTTTTTTTTTTTGCCATTTCTCCTTTATTAAATATGAACAGCCACCCACTTTGGAATCCATTGTAACGCCTTTTGCCGTGGAGATTGTTGTAGCGCCAAGCAGGTGCCCTCGGAAGTGTGTCGGGGGGTACGTAAGTATGTCACAGCACGCGGGGGCAGTGACGGGTATGATCAGAGAAGGTGAGGAAGGATGAGCAGGTGGGGTCCTGCCGGCTCCCCCGACGTCTGTGGAGGGCTCGGCGGTGGGAAATGGGCGCGGTTTACCGTTTTGTACCCCCCGCTGGCTGCGGGGCCCCGTGTGCCGGAAGAGAGGGGCGCTGGCTTTGGCTGGAGGCCAGCCTGACACGTGCGTGCACGGAGCTGCCTGAGAGCACGTTGTCCGTGTCCGTGCAGAGGGCACTCGGAGTGTCTGTGGTGTGTCCCTGTGGGCGCTCTTTTTAAACATTTTTTAAAAATATATTTTATTGCCAAAACCGGTGTGGCTCAGTGGATAGAGTGTCGGCCTGCGGACTGAAAGGTCCTGGGAGTTCGATTCAGGTGAAGGGCATGGACCTTAGTTGCGGGCACATCTCCAGTAGCGGGCGTGCAGGAGGCGGCTGATCAATGTTTCTCTCTCATCGATGTTTCTAGCTCTCTACCCCTTTCCCTTCCTCTCTGTAAAAAATCAATAAAATATATTTAAAAAATAAATAAAAAATTAATGTTATTTAAAAAAAATATATATATATTTTATTGATTTTTCACCGAGAGGAAGGGAGAGGGAGAGAGAGTTAGAAACATCGATGAGAGAGAGACATGGATCAGCGCCTCCTGCACACGCCCCACTGGGGAGGTGCCCGTGCTGTGCAGGTTGGAGAGAGCTGACTGCCCCTGAAGCCACCTCCAAAGGGTGCCATTAACACAGGAAGCAACCACGAGCCGCCAGTGGCTGCACCGTTGGTGGCTTTCATGGACCGTGTGCTGGCCTGTGAGCCTGCTGGGCCGGTTCCCGAAGGCACACGCACATGGCTCAGCAGTGCCGGCCCGAAATCAGCGGGCGCTCGTTCTCCATGTTGACCTCACCCGTAATTACGTAAACGAGAGCCAGCCATGACCGCCACGGGTACCCATCGGCTGCCCTCCCCGGAGGAGGGATCGCAGGGTCCGGCACCGCCCGCCCGCCCCGAGCTGGAAATTACACGGCCCTCCAGGGCGTGCATCACTTTGGAAAAGTGCACGTTTTAAGTTTCGATGAAGGCTCTACAGAGAACACGAAATAAAAGGTTCGGCTTGAGTTAAGTGCTGTCATGAAGGTTTTCTCTGGGAAAATTGGGCCATAAAAGAGGAGGGTCCAGGTCGAAGGCCACATTTTTTTTTTTTTTAATTCGGGGGGTTAATGACTTGATGGTAGAAATTTCTAATGTCAGCCTTCCACAGGGTCTCGAAACCACTAAGTACCGAACAGAAGGAACATGTGCAATTTAGACCGTAACCTCCTGGAAAGATAAGCTGTTCTTAATGCACGTATGGTTTTTCTCCATTTTCTGCGTGGTCACCATCCATTGCTGTTTGCCCACGTCTAATCTAAACCTACCATTAACCCTTATCACGCGCAGTTATCTTTGGCTAACCATGAAGCAGACTGCTGTTGTTTTATAAAGGTAAAATGGAACCTTAACTTTTGTTCTATGAGGTTTCTGCCAAAGAAACCTCATGCCATAGGACTTGAAAGAATCATAGGCTTTCATCATTAAGTGGAATTTATACCCAATATAAATATATTTATACTAGAGGCCCGGTGCATGAATCCGTGCATGGCTGGGGTCCCTAGGCCTGGCCAGTGCTCAGGGCCGGCTGGGGGGAGGGAACGTGGGAGGTTGGCTGTGGGAGCGCACTGACCAGGTTGAACATCTGCTCCCTGGTGGTCAGTGTGCATCATAGCGACTGGTCAACAGGTTATTCTGGTTGTTCTGGTTGTTCAGTTGTAACGGTCACTTAGGCCTTTATATCCAGTGGTACCTCGAGATACGAGTGCCCTAACCTACGAGATTTTTGAGACACGAGCCGCTGAGCGAGCGATTTTTGCTTTGAAATACGAGCAACAGTTGAGATAGGAGTCGTTGCGCGGATTGGCCGGCTGCACACGACCCACCCGTTTACCGCGACTCGAGCGTCTCATAGTTTCCCACGCCTCAAGGTGACGGAACAAATTAAACTCGCATCTCGAGGTACCACTGTATGGTGTGTGATCTAACCAGCAATGCGTCATCACAGATTCCTCGATTTGGAAGCCATTCTATGATTACTATAGCGACCGGGACACACTCTCATCCCTGCCCGCGACCCTGAGTTAGGTAACTTATTCTTTGTGGGCTGGTCTCTCTCTGAGTCTGTAAACTCTCTGTCTGAGTTCACTCAGTGCTCTTTGAGTTAAGCATCGCACCTGCACGCGGTGTCCTGTCTCGTGGTGCTAGTCGATACTCACCCGTATTTGGGGTTGATGAGTGAGTCTGTTACGTTTCCAGCACATCGATGAGCGAGTGTGTGACGTTTCCGGCGCAGTTCCGTTGACTTAGGGAACGACCGTGCATTTGCAGGCTGCACTTTTACTACGGAACGGGGGAGTCGGTGAGCACCACCTCCCACCTCTGCAAAAACCTCTGTGTACGAAAGGCTGATAGGCAAAGTGTCCCCTCGGGAGTTCCACCCGAGACCTGTGGGCTGGTCCAAAGCAACGTAAGAAATCTCTTCTTTCCTGCAAAATATGGTAACTGCCCATGCAAGTGCCAGGAGATGGAATCTTCTTTAGCTCATCACCTGGCCGGCTCCTCCCCATCGCTTGGTATGAGGAGTGCTGACCACGGGGGGCGGTGGGGAACAGGGCGGGCGACCAGCCAGCCATGGTGGGTCTGGGTCGCTGAGGGAGCGAGGGAAGGAGGAGGCGGGGAGGCGGGGAGGCGGGGGGAACGTGATGGGCCCTGATGGCCAGCCAGGCCCTGGGACCCTCGCATGCAGCGTGCCGTGCACCAGCCTCTCGGCCTCTGGCGTTCAGTGAGGAACCGGTGCCCGATTCCCGGCGTCGCTGTGTCACGTGTCTCACTCGCTGGGGTGCGGTTTCCGTAGGGTCACAGTCCCAGGCCATAGTCGGACGCCTCCTCGGGCCAGCTCCTTCCCCCTCCCGCACCCCCTTGCTCAGAGCGGGCGGGAGAGCTGGGGAGAGAGAACATGGGAACTCCATTGTTCTGATGAAGCACCAAAGCGCCCCCACGTGACCCAGGAAGGGCTCTCAGACGCCGGAAGGCGGGCTGGCGGGCAGGCGGCGGTGGGCGAGGTCCGCCCAGCTGGCCAGGAGGAGGCCGCGGCCCGGAAGCCGGGCGCTCGGTGAGGACGGCTGCGAGGGAGGAAAACTGCGGGCTGATGGATTCCAGCGGACGACGAAGCTCTTATCTTAGGAGCTTGGCAGCGCCCAGCTCCTCTGATGTAAAATGCAATTTCCTTTCTCCGGGAAAGAAAACACACCGCCAGGCATCTGTTCTCACTCAGGACCCAGTGGCGAATTCTGAGGCCGCCTTTGTGGGCAGGGTGCCCGGCCCCACGTGTGCCCCTGAGGCCCCCCTCCCCACTCCAATCCCCGCCGGCTCCTGCCCCAGCGGGTCCCGTTCCTTGTTGGAAGGATCCGCACCCACCACTCCCCATGCTCACCGGGACGTAAAAACCACCTCTGATCCAATGCGCACCCTTTAAAGCAGCCGTTCTCCACCTTCCTAATGCCGCGACCCTTTAAGACAGCTCCTCATGGGGTGGTGACCCCCAACCATACAATGATTTCCGTGGCTACTTCATCGCTGTCATTTTGCTACTGTTATGAACTATCATGTAAATATCTGATAGGCAAGACGTATTTTCGTTGTTACACATGGAACATCATTAAAGCATAGAGATTCATCACAAAAACAATATGTAATTATATATTGTGAAATATTTATTTCTAATGACAAATAAATGAAATGTTGTCTTGAATCGTGGTGTCGCATGGGCAACAGTCTTCCTAGGACAACAGTCAACGACATGGCTACACTTTGCTACACCGAGGAGCGGTGTGTTGGTGCCTAAGACCATGGGAAATAAGTGTTTTCCACGGGTCTTAGGCGACCCCTGTGAGAGGGTCGATTGACCCCCAAAGGGGTCGTGACCCAGAGGTGGAGAACCGCTGCTTTAAACCTTCAGGAGAAGCCCCGTGGCATCAAGTCAGGTGGTTTGCAGGAGCCTCACACGCCGTCTGTCTTGCCGTCTCTCTCTGTTTGGTCCCACCATCCACGGCCACGTCCACATCCACGGCCATGGCAGCCCGTGGTGCGCCCAGCAGCTCAGCAGCCTGCACCAGCGCGCAGACTCAGCGTCTGATGGGGCGCTGACAGCAGCCCCGGCTATTCCTGTCCCTCCCTCTCCCCGGGGAGAGCTCTTGCTGGGAAGGAGACCTTTGCTCCCCAAAGAGGGAAGCCAGGCACCCCACCAGGAGGTGCTATGGAAACGGGACTCTGTCAGCCGCGCGTTTCTTTCATTTTTTTAAAATATATTTTATTGATTTTTCACAGAGAGGAAGGGAGAGGGATAGAGAGTTAGAAACATGGATGAGAGAGAGACATTGACCAGCTGCCTCCTGCACGCCCTCCACTGGGGATGTGCCTGCCACCAAGGCACACACCCCCGACTGGAACCGAACCTGGGACCTTTCAGTCCACAGGCTGACACTCTATCCACTGAGCCACACCGGTTTCAGCGCGTGTTTCTTTTTAATGCATCCACCTTGCAATTCAGTGAACAATTCAGAAAACCCTCTATGAGGGGGGCACGGTCTTTGGGGCTCCGTCTGCACTGCGGCCGCGTGTGTCCGCTGGGAGGGGACCGGGGGGCCCCGCCTGCCATCTGGCCTGCACATGCTGCGCGCACGGGGCTGGCCCTGCCGCCTGCCGTTCTGGGGAGCAGCGTGACCTCAGACCTCCACCCGGGACCCCTTGCACGTCCCTCTTCATCGCCGGGGTGAGCGCCTCGGGGGTCGGCGCTCCAGCTCTGTGTCCTTCAAAGACGGGGCGCTGCTGAACCCGTGTGGCTCAGCGGATAGAGCGTCGGCCTGCGGACTGAAAGGTCCCAGGTTCCATTCCGGTCAAGGGCATGGACCTTGGTGGCGGCACATCCCCAGTGGGGGGCATGCAGGAGGCGGCTGATTGATGTCTCTCTCTCATCAATGTTTCTGACTTTCTATCCCTCTCCCTTCCTCTCTGTGAAAAATCAATAAAATACATTAAAAAAAAAAGATGGGGCGCTGACACCCCGGTGCTCCCCGGTAGGCGGTTTCCCCTGGACCCGCTTCCTCTGTGAAGTCTGTCCTGTAACCTGACCTCCCTGCGTCTCCTTCCCTGCCCGGAGCCCGTCTGTCTGTCTGTCCGTCCGCCCCACCGGGCACAGGTCAGCCTAAATGCTTCCTGCATGTGCTTCGGTGCCAGCCCGAGGGCAGGCTGTTTGTCCACGAGATCCTTTTCCTTCTTCACATTAAACTTGATGGGGGTGACCTTAGTCTTCCATGAACATAGAGGTTACATGTGCGGGTTACTGATTCATGGGATCTGCATGTAGGAGCGTGCGCCCACCACACCAAGTCACATCTCCTGCCACCTCATACTAGGACCCCTCCCCCCCCTCTGGCACCACCACCTGCTGTGGGTGGGCACGCGTTCCAGGCTTACGTCCCGCACATGTTCTCACGGCCCCTCCGTGCTGCTGTGGGCGGCGCCGTGTCATCCTTTCCCGTGGCCGCTCAGGACCCCATGGCCTATACGGACCCCATCTTCTCCACCGGCCTCTGCCGCAGAGGTTCTCCACCTGTGGGTCGCGACCTGTTTTCTGAGGGTCTCAGGCTCTACAGCAGTGACCCACAGGCTGAGAACCACTAGCAGGGTCGCCGAAGACCCTCAAAAACACAGATAGTTACATTACGATTCGTCACAGCATGAGGAACTGTATTAAATGGTCGCGGCGTTAGGAAGGTTGAGAACCACTGCTTTACCACAAAGAGCGAAATATGGGTGTCGCGGCAGGCCCCTCTTAAGACACCAGAGAAATTCCCATAAGGACCGCCCATCACACCGTGAAGCACCAGGGAAGGAAGGACAGAGTCAGCCCCGCAGAAGGGAGGAAATAAGAACAATTAGAGCGGAAGTCAAACACCCTTTTTAAAGAAATGGATTTGTAGTGACCTCAGAGAGAGGAAGGGAGAGGCAGAGACGGAAACATCAAGGGCGAGAGAGAACCCTTATCGTCTGCTTCCTGCACCCCCTTCCCTCCCGACCCCCCCTCCACTGGGGAGCAAGCCTGCAGCCGGGCGTGCGGCCTGGCTGGGCATGGAACGTCGACGCTCCACCACTGAGCCACGCTGGCCGGGCTGTGACCACTGAGCCATGCTGGCCAGGCTGTTATCAGATGCTTCTTTTTTTTTTTAAAAAAATATTTTATTGATTTTTTACAGAGAGGAAGGGAGAGGGATAGAGAGTTAGAAACATCGATGAGAGAGAGACATCGATCAGCCGCCTCCTGCACGGCCCACAGTGGAGATGTGCCCGCAAGCAAGGTCCATGCCCCCGACCGGAATTGAACCCGGGACCTTTCAGTCCGCAGGCCGACGCTCTATCCACTGAGCCACAGTGGTTTCGGCCAGACGCTGCTTGTCTTGTTGTGTAAACTATGACGGACAGTGCAGGGACACCATGGTATAGGCCCTGGGTAGAGTGAAAGCTGCGTTCGGGCCTCGCAGGAAGCCTTACTCTCAGACGGGGTGTGGGGCTGTCAGGCGGGGGAGCTAGATGGAGATTCTGCAATGGGAGCTCACTCACAGAACCAGGCCCAGCTCTCCCTGGTTCCCTGTGAATCAGAGGGCATCACTGCCCGGGCAGGTGGGCGGGACCTCTGTGCTCATCAGCAGGCCCCTCCCTCCTGGGGTGCCTTAGGTAAGCTGGCCCCGGGCAGAACGAGGGACCTGGGGTGACTCCGCGCCCTCAGGCCCTCAGTGGGAGCTGTGGGGGCTGCGCCGGCCGTGCTGAGGGTGGCACAGCGGGGGCAGGATGGGCGGGAAGCCAGGGAGTTCGGGAATCCCGTGCTGACACACGGGTGGCGTGTGAGGTGGCAGCCGGGAGCCACGAGCGGGCCTGTCCTGTGCCCCCCGGTGGGAGAGAGGTGGGCATTGGCTGGTGCGAAAGGTTAAGGATCTAGGCCAGCGGTTCCCAACCTGTGGGTCGCGACCCCTTTGGGGGTCAAACAACCCTTTCACAGGGGTCACCTAAGACCATCGGAAAACACCTATTTCCCATGGTCTTAGGAACCAACACACCGCTCCTCGGTGCAGCAAAGTGTCGCCATGTCGTTTACTGTTGTCCTAGGAAGACTGTCACCCATGCTACACCACGATTCAAGACAACATTTCATTTATTTGTCATTAGAAATACATACTTCACCATATACAATGACATATTGTTTTTGTGATGAATCCCTATGCTTTAGTCATGTTCCATTTGTAACAATGAAAATACATCCTGCCTATCAGATATTTACATGACAGTTCATAACAGTAGCAAAATGACAGCGATGAAGTAGCCACGGAAATCATTGTATGGTTGGGGGTCACCACCCCATGAGGAGCTGTCTTAAAGGGTCTTGGCCTTAGGAAGGTTGAGAACCACTGATCTATACTTCTCCTTTGGGGACACAAGCAATGTCTCAGAGAAGGGGCGGGAGGTGAGGAAGCAGGGTGGGGGCGAGGGTCGAAGAGACGCAAACCCGCGGTGCGCACGGTTGTCCCGGGGCAGAGGGCAGCTGAGGGCAATGCCCGCCCGAGGCTGGCCGGCGGCCGTGTGGAAGGACAATTTTGGGAGCTGCATTTAGGAGAGAGATTGCAGGGTGCAGCGGGAGGAGGAGAGCGGCGGATGTCTGTGGTGTCGGACGCAGAAAGAGAGGGGAGTGATTAAGGTGAGGTCGCCAGAACGTTCCGGTCGACCGAGTGGGTACACGTTGTGAGGGTGTCTGCTCTGGAGACGGAGGAGGTGGGACGGATAGGAGTGCTTTAAGTTATTATTCTTCATGGATGCTCATGGCTATTATTATTATTATTATTATTATTATTATTATTATTATTACTTTGAGGGTACGCTTTACCTAGTTTCTAGTATGGGCTCTCAATTATGAAGCGTGTGTACCATGCATTTTTTATTATAAAAAAAAGGCAAGCACCTGATGTTGAGGTGGCATTCAAAAATAGGGTCTTGCCAGTAGAGGTTTAAAGAATTCTTTTTTTTTAAAAAAAATATATTTTATTGATTTTTTTTTTTTTTACAGAGAAGAAGGGAGAGGGATAGAAAGTCAGAAACATCGATGAAAGAGAGACCTCGATCAGGCGCCTCCTGCATGCCTCCCACTGGGGATGTGCCCGACACCAAGATACATGCCCTTGACCGGAATCGAGCCTGGGACCTTTCAGTCTGCAGGCCGACGCTCTACCCACTGAGCCACACCGGTCTCGGCTAAAGAATTCTTTTTAATGATAGGGTCATTTGCTTTTTTCTAGTTATAATCTACTTGCGAATTTATGGCACGAGCTAACTTTGAGAATGACGCGCTAAGATTCCGCCGTCTTCCTAAGCAGAGGGCACTTTCTCGGGGGTATGGGGTGCGGCTTTCTTGTCACACACCACGCTTGATATGTTGCAGGTTATCTGTGTGCATGTGTATTAGAAGAAATGGGATAGCTTATCAAATCCAAGGTTTGTCTAAACACTGAAAGCTCAAAAACGGGGAAAGTCCCGTTAAAATAGATTTTAATGGAAGACATATTTAAATAATGGTGTATAATGTACACAAATACAGAAAATCTATAAATATAGTGAGCTGGTTGACTGCCACCTGGGAGATCTTATACTCTGCTCACATCATACATTTTTAAACATTTATCTAAAAAAAAAAAAGACAAAAGGAGTTTAGGGGAATTTCAAATATGTAGACAAGGGAGTTGAAAGCTAAGCTTGTTTTATCATAGGAAGATTTTACTATTTTAAGGAAATTTTTGGTTTAAAAATTATTTCCCACCCTAATGAAGCAAAAACAGTTTTAATGTAATCTTTTTGACGCAATGTTTTTGGTGTCTATGTAGCTTAGGGGAACATTTAGCTGCTAATTACATTACTGTACATTTATATTATCTCTTAGCGTAAGATATAGAGATTTCAGAAGAGTTCGATGGTATATGTAAAATGACCACCCATAACATATTTCACTTTTTTTTTTTCTTAGTGTCATGATACTTAACTTGGGCTTTGGATCCTTGGCATAAATGTCATTACGAAATTAAGCCAATAAAACCCATTGCACAACTAGGTTTCTTCAAGTCTACCAGTAGAAGAGGTGGCTTCGTTAATAAATCCTAATCGCTGGGATGCCAGTAACTGGCCAGCTGACTGTATTTACGCGTTAGGAACCCAGAGGAAACTGGACAGTGCTTCTCACTCTTGCTCTGCGGCCCTGGTACATTTCAAGAATTTGGGGAAAAGTTGAGAGAGAGTGTATTTATCTTATTTTTTAAATATATTTTATTGATTTTTTATAGCGAGGAAGGGAGAGATAGTCAGAAACATCAATGAGAGAGAGAGACATCGATCAGCCTCCTCTTGCACACCCCCCAATGGGGAATGTGCCCGCAACCAAGATTCGTGCCCTTGATTGGAATCGAACCTGGGACCTTCCAGTCCGCAGGCCGACGCTCTATCCACGGAGCCAAACCGGTTTTGGCAAGAGAGAGTGTATTCATTTTAAAGATTGCTTTAACCGCGTGGCCCATGCGACTGTGTAAACCTACTTCATTTATTGGGTGAGAGAAGATCTTTAACCAGAGCCTCACATAAATCATCATACGCTAATGGCCATTCCATTGGTGCCAATGACACAGTTGTTGGCTAACGTGATAGAAAGAATACGCCTTCTGCGGTCACGGGATTAACAGGCTTTGGAAGCCGACTGCACTGCTTTGGGGGGAAATGGGCGGTCTCTGTGCGCCCCAGTCCCTTGGTCTGTGAAACAGGGAACCTGGAACGGGGTCTGACCTCAGGGAGTGGCGGGCACTTATCTGAGGGCACGCTCATTAACTGGCTCCTCTGATGCACCGTCGGCACGTGCACACACGTGTCTTCCTGTCTGTGCACACAGAATTCCCACGGTGGCCTCCGCAGTAACCCACAGGGGAGCTCAGGTCACTCACCCCCTGTCTCTGGCCTGTACGTCTTGCTTCCGTTCCCAGAATGCCCCGTTTTCAGCATGCCTCTCTCAGGAGGAACACACCTGGCCATTTTATAGTTCTTTGGAATAAAAGAATGATGGTTTATTAATAAAATACTAGAGGCCCGTTGCACGAAGAGATTTGTCCCGACCCGCGGGTGAAGTCGACGAGAACCCTAGAGGGGGAGTAGGGATGAAAGGGGCAAGAGACACAAGGAATGGAGACAAGACAAAGTTCTGATCAAGTCTCGCCTATTCAGGAGGAGTTCGGGGTATTTATAGGGAGAAGGAGGAATGAGGCCTAGCCCTTAAGGCGAAACACCTGGCTTACGGGAAAGAGAGAGGGTTTGGGGTAATAGAAACCTAGCCCGAGGTTAGTGCTAACGTGGCTGGAGCTTACTACAGAATGGCTGTCAAGCACAACAAGTTTCCCACAGAGATTCGTGCATGAGGCCTTCCTTCCCTTGGCTTCCAGCACTGGTTTTCCTCTGGCACCGGGGACCCAGGCCTTCACTCCGTTTGGAGTCTGCCATCTTGGTCTTCGCTGCAGACTCTGGAGTTTGCCGTCTTCATCTTCTCTGCTGCGGCTCAGAGTGCCGCTCCTGTAGATCCTTTTGCCCTCCCGGCCCTCCCTGCTGCCCTCCCTCTCATAGGAGGGGTCCTGTGCCATCCGGCCCCTCTGCACCTGGAGCTGCTGGGCGGCCGCCATCTTTGTCCTTCTAATTTGCATACTCTCTCCTGATTGGCTAGTGGGTGTAGCGGAGTGATGGTCAATTTGCATGTTTCTCTTTTATCAGTGTAGATCTTAAAATCTCAAATGGGCAGGCCTCATTTTGTTTACTGCACAGCATCTAATGTAATGTTTGAATCTGCGTAAACTGACGAGGAATATTTGTGTAACGGTCCAAAGTTTACAGTGCCTTTTTTCCGGCAAATGACCTCATTGGATTTGAGATGAGATGCATGCCCCTGACTGGAACCGAACGTGGGACCCTTCAGTCTGTAGGCTGACGCTCTATCTATTGAGCCACACTAGTTTCGGCCATACTTTCTTACTTGGTAGGGGTGTGGAATGCTCCGGTAGATTCCCTGCCCGCTGCGGGATCAGGCACTCCTCCGAGAGCTTTCTTTCCCGGGGCCGAGCATCAGCACCCGCCGCCTTAGACCTGGGTGTGCTCTGTGTTACGTGACTGGAAGGGGAAATCACTCTGTTTTTAGTCCATGCAGCTGAGAGAGCAAATGTATGTGCGTGTGTGTATGTGTGTGTGTCTGTGTGTGTGGTGTGTGTGTGCGTGTGTGTGCCCGCAAACAGGTGTATATGCACACACATGTAAATATTTTGGTAAATTACGTTTCTGTCATATTGTGGAAGCGGAGGCAGTTTGGAAGTGGGAGAGCCTGGGCTTTTGTGGCATTTCTTTCCAGACTCCCGCGTGCGGGGTATCAGGTGAGACGGGCACATCGGGACATGCCCTCAAGTACCTGGAGGGAGAGCGAGGCAGATGCTGGAAATAGTCTTACACACACACATGCCTCAATCGGCGGTCTCACTGCACAGGCGGAAGAGGCCTGCGCATGTGCTCTGTGGTGCACACACAGAGCTTTTAAAAGTGATTTGAGCCGAAACCCGTGTGGCTCAGTGGATAGAGCGTCGGCCTGCAGACAGAAAGGTCCCGGGTTCGATTCCGGTCAAGGGCACGTACCTTCGTTGCAGGCACATCCCCAGTGGGGGGCGTGCAGGAGGCGGCTGATCGATCTTCCTGTCTTATCAATGTTTCTGGCTCTACCCCTCTCCCTTCCTCTCTGTAAAATATCAATAAAAATATATTAAGCAAACATGATTTGAATTGCATGGCTAACATTAAAAAATTGGGAGAGATCCAATCCCAATATTGACTTCCAGACCCTCTCTACGTTCCTTGTGTGGGAGAAACTCTGATCCATGCGCTTAGCTGTCCGTCAGCTGCGGGAAAGGTCCAACCTCGAGGAGGGAGCACAGACCTGCTACCACCCACCCCCCTTCCCCAGCACCAGGCCGGCCGCTCAGGCTCCATCCCACACGGCTGCCGCCCTGGGGAAAGCCGCAGTCGGCAGAGCCCGTCTGGGTGCAGTCCGGTCCGCCCTGTCTGCCTGAGGCCCCTGAGGGTCGGCTCCTCACCGTCAGCCGCTGCCTTCGCCTCGGGGGTCGCTGAGCTGAGGGTTCAGGGATCCGCAGGGGACAGTGCGCAGTCTCGGCGCACAACCTGTGCTCAGGACACGCACCTGCTGCTGCTGTCTCCACTGCGGCCGCCAGTCCTGCCTGTGAGCCGTGTGGCTGTGGTTTTATTATTTATTCATTTATTTAAATATATATTTTATTGATTTTTTACAGAGAGGAAGGGAGAGGGAGAGAGAGAAACATCGATGAGAGAGAAATATCGATCAGCTGCCTCCTGCACGCCCCCACTGGAGATGTGCCCGCCACCAAGGTACATGCCCTTGACCGGAATGGAACCTGGGACCCTTCAGTCCACAGACGGACGCTCTATCCACTGAGCCACACCAGTTTCGGCAGTTCTGTGCTTTTCAGTGAAGCTGCAGTTGATTGTTTACCGTAGCCACCACAGTATAAGCGGAAGGGGAACCCAGAAAAACAGCAGAAAGAGAGATGTGACTCCAGTCGGGCGTGGGCTGCGTGCTCTGTGCGCGTCCCAGCGGAGCCGGGCGTGGAGCCCGTGCCGCCGGTGTCCCTCCCCGGGGCGGGCACTGGCCGCAGCTCCAACCGAGGCCTCTGGCTCCCCTGGAGGCACGGACTCCGCATGCTTGATGCGGCACCCGGAGCTGGGGCTCCCGCTCCCCGTGGGTGGGTTCGCTGGGCTGGGCTGGGTGTGAGGGTTGTGAGGGGCGTTTCAGTTTGTAAGTTTCGGAGCCGGCTGCCACTCCGCCTCCCTCGTTCCAGCCCTTCCTCCTCTGAGAGGCGTGGACCGCTGTGTCGGCGTGGCCATTAATGACATAACCCGCTCAGGGCCCCTGGGTTTTGCCCTCTGCTCCTCCCTGCTG
This sequence comes from Lasiurus borealis, assembly GCA_004026805.1. Taxonomy (NCBI): domain Eukaryota; kingdom Metazoa; phylum Chordata; class Mammalia; order Chiroptera; family Vespertilionidae; genus Lasiurus; species Lasiurus borealis. Next base: position 19,326 of record PVJN01017906.1, read on the forward strand.
CTGGCCAACGCACAGGCTCCCAGAGGCTGTTTCTGTCATTCTTTTCCATTCGGTGGTCCATCGCCTCTGAGTCGGCTTGATGCAAAACGGTTAAAAGCGACGCACTTCAGCGCTGTCTAGCAGTGGCCGGGGATGGTTCTGTGCACGTGGTCAGCTCCGTCCTGGGGGCACGTTGCAGGCCGGGTGTGATTTCCGTGGCTGCACGGGGCCCCGGCTGGGAGGTGAGGGTGAACGGGCTGTGGGAGCGAGTGGAGATGGAGGTGCTGAGAGCGGGTGGCGGGAGGAAGGCAGGGTCTCCGAGCCTGCCTGGAGAGCAAGGACACACCCGTCAGCCGACCCCTTTCCGTGTGTGTGTGTGTGTGTGTGTGTGTGTGTGTGTGTGCGTGTATCTCCGTGTGAGTGTGTGTATGTGTGTGTGAGTGTATGTATCTCTGTGTGTGTATGTGTGTATATCTCTGTGTGAGTGTGTGTATCTGTGTGTGTGAGTGTATGTATCTCTGTGTATGTGTATGTATGTGTATATACCTCTGTGTGTATGTGTATGTATCTGTGTGCACAAATGTGTATGTATGTGTGTATATGTATATGTATGTGTGCATGCACGTGCATTTGCATGTGTGTGCATATCTGTGTCTATGTGTATATGTGTGTGTGTGTGTGTGTATGTGTGTGTCACTATTAGTGAACGGCGGGCCATTCCTTATGGCTTCTCCTCCCCGGCCTGTGAGGGCCACGAGGTGGGCAGTGACCTCTGGTTACCGCCCGGTCCCTTGCTGAGAAATAGACACGGGAGAGGAAACGCAAAGCAGTGCTCTTTCCACTCTTCAAGGCGGGACAGGTGCTCCCAGGACTTTAACGTGCGGGAGAAGAACGTCTGAACACCTGCCTCTGCCCCACATCTGGCCTCCCACCGCCTCTCCAGCCTCTTTCTGCCCCCCTGCCCCAGGCTGAACCCCTCCGCATCCCAGCACGGAGTTTGACCGCCCGCCTGCTCTGCTGCAGCCGCTCCTCCTCTCGCTGCTCCTCCGCTCACTCTGCGATTGATCTCAGGACCTCGCTCTCCCTCCTCCCCCCGCTGCTCAGGGCACGAGGGACTCCAGTGCTTTCTGTCTCCATCAGCCACGCCAGAGGCACAGCTGGCGCGGGATTTCTGTGCGGGGAGGCAGCCGCCACTTTCAGAGATGATGCTCAGAAGGAGGCAACCCCAGCTCTCCAATGCTGCCCCGTCTCCAGCTCCCTGCCTCTGACAAAAGCTTGGGCATCCCTCTGGCTGTTCCAGAAGCTTCCGGGAAGGCACGTGCAGGCAGTTGATACTTCAGATGGTTCTGTTGCTGTTCGACAGTCAGTTGGATGTACAGCTAAAATCACACAGCTTTTCTTTCTATATAGGATTTCATTATCTGAACCTCATTTTTTATGTTTTTCAGTTCTCTGCCGCTTTTCCAAAACTGACTCATAGGATTCAGCTAAAGTGAAAGTGCAGTCAGAGCATTAGAAAGGGAAGCTGGTTTTTACTTAATGTCTGAAGCCGGGGCTAATCAAGTTATTCACATGTTTTTCTCAAGCGTCCAACATTCACTTTACCCGATTAACACCACCAGGGTTAGAAATTTAAACAAATATGCAGTCCTGTTTGCAACCTTTCCTAAAATAAGCTCTCTCTCTCCCTTTTCTCTGATTTTCTGAAGCTGTCTGTTCCGCAATGATACTGGCATTCTGGAATGTTGATGTGGTAGGAAACTTCTACTTACGTCTCGAAAAAAGTAGGCCATGATTACATATCATAAAAATAGATGTCAAACGTGGCTGTTGGGGCCTCCTGAGGTCAGAGAACCGTGCCACGAGCATGTGTGGTCACGTGTCCATTCATCGAGATGACCTAATATGTAGTTCAAATAGCAGACATTTTTATAGAGACAACCAAATGATGAACTGACATGGAGGAGCCTTGTAATCAAATCTATCATCTTTTGAGTTAACCCGTTTAGTATTCATGTTTTGCCAATTATATTACACGGATTTTTTTTTGTTTAAACTATTCAAATATACTTATGAGACATACGTAATTATTGACCCACATATAGAATGTCCCCCTTTCTCCTTTAGTTTGTTTGAACAATTGTGAGAGGTGGATGGAGCTGAAGGTTTCATGTATAGGATGACATTCTTTTGGACTGAACAATTAATTTAATCACAGTTGAGCATTACTTTTTGTTAATTCAGTTCTTAAATTCACATTTCTTTTTTTAAAACTATATTCTGTTGATTTTTTACAGAGAGGAAGGGAGAGGGATAGAGTCAGAAACATCGATGAGAGGGAGTCATCGATCAGCTGCCTCCTGCACGCCCCCTACTGGTGCCCACAACCAAGGTCCATGCCCTTGACCAGAATAGAACCTGGGATCTTTCAGTCCGCAGGATGATGCTCTATCCACTGGGCCACACAGGTTTTGGCTAAATGCACATTTCCTGAGAGTTGCTCATTTTCACCTTTTGGGGCAAAAACAGGTTCTTACCAGCGTGTTTGCCTGAAGCCAGATTGCTGGAGGAATCACCGTACTTCCCCTCCCCAGGTCTAGACAGGCTGATGCCTTATTCGTGAGTGACCTTAGGCCTCAGTGTTATTGTTTCTGCCCAACAGAAACCCACCTGCTGTGACCTACATTTATTTTGTTTTATTTAAAATATTTTTTATTGATTTTTTTTTTATAGAGAGGATAGGAGAGGGATAGAGAGTCAGAAACATTAATGTGAGAGGAACATCCATCAGCTGCCTCCTGCACACCCCCTACTGGGGATGGGCCTGCATCCAAAGTACGTGCCCTTGACCGGAATCGAACTTGGGACCTTTCAATCCGCAGGCCAACGCTCTATCCACTGAGCAAAACTGGTTAGGGCCCTGACTTTTTAAAGCAGATGCTCCTAGCCGCCATCTTCCCAACAGCAGCCCCCAGCAAACCGTTCATTCTTAACATTTAACTCTATTTTGTCCAATAAAGTGCCCTAAGGCTTTGTCTTAAAACCAGTGATGCATGAAATGGTAAAGGGTTTTCTTGAAGAAGAGGAGGAAGGAGAAGGAGAAGGCAAAGATGAGGGTGAAAACAAAGATGACGAAGAAGAAGAAATAAAAGATGAAATCCATGAACAGTAAAATGCAATAAGCGCACATCTGTCAACGATCAAGTCTAAGAATCCAAGTAAATGAACAAGGAGTCCCTGCCAGATGTCAAGGACACAGTCTGAGCTCGACCAGAAGCCCTGCCTCTGAGGAGAGGGGGCCTCAGGCAGCAGAGCAAGAAGTCAGGGGCCAGCACGCGCAAGGTGTGGGCGCCTGGAGAACGGAGCACAAGCTACGAGCTCAGTAATAGCTGTTGAAGGGGCTCATGGATTTTTAAAGAAATTCCGAATACAAACATAATCTTTCGGTTATGTCTCCGAGTGCAAAGTCAGACAGGATTTTCACGGAACGCTCCCTCCCGGTGGGTGTCTCTGTGGGGAATGGGACTCGGCGTCAGGGACCGGAGGCACACGGGGAGACTCTCCCTGCAAACTGCTGCCAGGATGGCGTGAGTCTCAGAGGAAGGGCATCCTATCTGTACACAAACCCCAGGGTGCGCGCTCCAGCCCCAGGGGGAGCAGCCAGGAACGTGTGGTCCGTCCGTCTGTCTCCTTGTCCGGGGAGAGGTCTGGCGCAGGAAACACGGGAACACACTCTTGTCGAAGTGGAGTGAAGGGATGTGAAAAGGGAAGAGTCTTCCTTCTGGGGCCAGAAAATCTCCAGACACAGTGGTCGCCGACCTTTCGGACGCCGTGGACCATCCGCGCTGCCCAGGCCTCGGGTGGTGACCGCTGTTCTAGAGCATCACAGTACAGCGGCACCTCGAGATACGAGTGCCCTAACCTACGAGGTTTTTGAGATACGAGCCGTCGAGCGAGCGATTTTTGCTTTGAAATACGAGCAACATTTGAGATAGGAGTCATCGCGCGGATCGGCCGGCTGCAGACGACCCACCCGTTTACCGCGACGCGAGCGTCTCCTAGTTTCCCACGCCTCAAGGTTACGGAATGAATTAAACTCGTATCTCGAGGTGCCACAGTACAGACGTCTTCCTTTATCAGCTGCTCATCTTTCACGTTTCTTTGCTTCAAGGTCAGTTAGGGTGACACAAGTTAGAACATTCTGGACAGTCCCTGAAAGAGTGCCACCTGAGACAACTACAGCATCAGGCTCCGGGCATGCACTTGGCTAGCACCCCAGCACACTCAGCGATGAGGCCTCTGCATACATGTTCATTTAACACACTAGAGGCCCTCCAACACCCGTGTGGCTCAGTGGATAGAGCGTCGGCCTGCGGACTCGAAAGGTCCCAGGTTCGATTCCGGTCAAGGGCATGGACCTTGGTGGCAGGCACATCCCCAGTGGGGGGCGTGCAGGAGGCGGCTGATCGATGTCTCTCTCTCTCATCAATATTTCTAACTCTCTATTCCTCTCCCTTCCTCTCTGTAAAAAAATCAATAAAATATATTACAAACAAAACACACTCACTTTTCAGGTGAGGATTAAAAAAAAAAATTAAAAAGAAATATATACTAGAGGCCTGGAGTGTTTCCGTGGGTGTTTCTCTGCTGCCCTGGGCCATAGACCTTCCCTGTGCTGCCCTGGCTGTTTTGTTGTTGCTGAAGTTGGTCCTTCAGTTTGGAATCAGTTTTGGTAAAAGGTTACACGGTTGGCTGCCTCCGTGGGGAAAAGGGATTTGATTCACGTTGCAGTCAGGCCCTGGATTCTGTGGTTTCACTTAGATTATTCCACTGGAACATGGCTCTGTGCAATGAGGCAGTCTCTCCACCGGGCAGCGGGGAGCCCCAGGAGGGCACCCCCACCTGCCGGGGAGCGGGGAGCCGCAGGGGCGGCAGCGGGAAGGAGTCAGTGTGGCCTGCCATGCCGGTCGGACGGTGTGTCCTGCGTGTGTTTCAGGCCAGCTGCACAGGCCGCGGTGAGCGGGGTGAGGTGGTGCATTCAATGCCTGAGCGTTTAGGATATTTTCCACGTACGATGGTTGACGGGGACGTAACCCGTAGCGGGCGGAGGACCATCTGTGTTGCATTTGCAGGTTTTAGGGAGAAAGGGAACTCATGCTTCCTGAGTTGGAGGGCTGTTTGACATTGCAGTGCGAGTGCCAAAGCACTGATTTCCTCTTCCCCTTAAGGAATTCTGCAGAATGAATGCTCCGCTCGGCGAGCTCCGGATGCCAGTGGCTTTCCTTCAAATCCACCCTGTTGACGACACGGAGAGAAATGAAACTTTATAAATGTGTCTTAAATGTGAGGAGATCTAAGTGCTTTTTAATAATAAGACACTTTAGGTACCCACTCTCGTATTATAATAGGAAACAGCAATTTAGTGTGAGTAATCATAACCTCAGAGGAATTCACCAGTCTCTTTCCATCACACAAAATACTACAGTGGCAAAGAACCCTCGTGTACCAGCTGTTAGATAATATACACTCATGCGTCCTTTATTGTCACATTGGCTTTTTCTCTATTAATATGCTAAATTCTTTAACTGCTGAAGAGCCACACACTGAATGATGATAAAGCCAACTTACTTAAAATGGTTTAATCCCAAATAATCTATGTATATAAAAGCCTAAGCGACCGTTCGACTGTTTGACCACCAGGGGGCAGAGGCGCAATGCACAGGCATGGAAATGTGGATCAGACTGATGGATCTCAGCGGGAAGGGGACAGGGGGTGGGTGGGAAGAGATTAACTAAAGATCTTATATGCATATTTGAGGCCGGTGTATGGATTCGTGCACCAGTGGGGTCTCTTGGCCTGGCCTGCAGGGAATGGGCCGAAACCGGCTGTCTGACATCCCCTGAGGGGTCCTGGATTGGAAGAGGGCGCAGGCCAGGCTGAGGGACCTCACAGATGCGTGCACTGATGAGTTTAAAATAGAGTCAGGTTCCTATTTAAGAGCCAACCTTTCCGTTTCCGAGTCTTCAGAACACCGAATAGTGGAGTTTGTAGCTCACGGCACGTGGCCTGGCACGGAGCAGCGTGAGGCTGTGGCTGGGAGGGGGTTGTGGCTGCACGTGTCATATTCCGGCGAGCCCTGGGCAAGCTTCACGCACGGTCGACAGGACCAGGAATCCGAGCCCGGGCCCTATGGGATGGAAACTCTGCTCTATGTTAGGAGTGGAGGTAGAACCATGTTGCCTGTGTGGATTCCGGGGTCCATGCCATTGGGTGTGCACCAGAGGATGGTGTGCTGTGTGCTGTAGGCTGCCTAGCCCCCAGAGAAGCCACGGGGAGCATGCAGAAGGCAGGAAACTATGACTCTCATCTACCTTCTGTCTAGCAATTCAGATGCTGCACAGGCCTCCTCTCTATAGTAGAATCTGCAGCTCCAGAGAGATTTCTCCCGGGGAGACAGACGTACCTGCTGTAAGGTTCTCTTTCATCCAGCCCACCCGGGCATCTCATCTGCTAATGTGGTTCAATCAGGAAACATTCGGCTGCGCTCACAATCCATCCCAGCAGCCTTTGTGCTGGGTATGTAGCTAACAACGTTCCACTCAGTAACTCCGTCTCTGCTATCCCATCAGCACCGTGAGAATTACAGATTCACCCAGTTATCTTTCATTAAGTAAGTATTCAAATGGGTCAGGTTTAAATTTTTCTATTAGATCACTCTTATGATAAAACAAAGCTAGAAGTCCAGTGCATGACATTTGTGCACTGGGGAGAGGGGCTCCTTCAGCCCAGCCTGCGCCTTCTCGCAATCCGGAATCCCTCGGGGGATGTCTGACTGCCAGCTTAGGCCCGTTCTGTCTGAGCAGGCAGTCGGACATCCCCTGAGGGGTACTTAGCGCTGCCGCCGAGGCGGGAGAGGCTCTTGCCGCCGCTTCTGCACTCGCCATCCATGAGCCCGGCTTCTGGCTGAGCCGCAGCCCCTGTGGGAGCACACTGACCACCAGGCGGAAGCTTGGTGGTCAGTGCATGTCATAGCAATTTATAGTCCCACCATTTGGTCAATTTGCATATTAGCCTTTTATTGTATAGGATGAGCAATCACATTTATTCTATGATTTGTTTTTTTTTCTAACTAGGGGCTTGGTGCATGAAATTTGTGCATGGGTAGGGTCTCTAGGCCTGGCCGGTGATGAGGGCCGATTGGGGCCTTCCAGCTGCTGGCCAGGGCCTTGCTTCATTCTGCGCCGCCCCCTGGTGGTCAGTGCATAGTGAGCAGTCGAGCTCCTGGTCTCCCTGTCAGACTTGCAAGGGGACAATTTGCACATTTGGCTTTTATATATCTATAGAGACGGTTATTGCCAGTCGAATTGATTGCGACTGAACGGATGGTTACTCAACAAGAAAACACTGACGTTGTAGCTGGTTCTTGGAGGAGGTTTTCACTTTCAAAACCCGTAACAGAAGATTACGTTCAAAAGGTTAAGGATTTTCATAAACATCAGATCAGACTTCAGAAAGATGAAAGGAAATGAAGACTTGACCGGGATGTAACTTCAAAAGCAGGCAGTTGGCGGTCTGCTTTACCTCGTGTTCCTCAATGTGGATTTGGTTGAATCTCTCCCTTCTGGCACTTTCAGCCTCGCCCTTCAGTCTATGCCAAGTAGGGAGACTGCAGAATTCTGCTCGCTACTCGGCAGGGTCATACGGTGGAGCGTAGGCGGGATTCTCGGGGGAGTCCCATTTCCTGCGCCCTTGAACCCGTCCGAAGAAGAACTGGAGGACCACTGGCGTGCACTCACCCACGTCCAGACTCAGCCGAATGCCGGGCCTCTGTGTGTCCGGGAGAGGGCCGGCCCCTCCGTGTCCTGGCGGCTCGGGCAGCGGGGTCAGCCTCACAGGACGTGAAGATGGGGCACGTGGTGGTGGCGGCACAGACCGAGCAGCGGGAAACGCACAGCTGGCCTGGGCGCTGGAGCTGGTGCTGAAGCTGGACAGAAGAAAGAAGGGAGCTCACATTGGCATTTTCCCTTTGACAACAAATTCATTGAAAACACAAAACCGAAAACCCCCAAAACAGCAGACAAGCCATGCTCCACTCCCTGGTTCCTGTCCCCAAGGCACCCGTGCCTCTCGCTCTGTTTTCCTTTGAAGGCAGTCCGCCTCCTCTCACGCTCATCCTCCCTGCGGGCGGGCCCTTCAGCGTTCTCACTTGCTCCTGCTCACGTGTGGGTGTGAATGCTGACCGTGACATACACAGACCCGTCTCCCCACCCTCTGCTCCCCAAAGCGGAGTCCAGTGTCTCGCCGAGGAGGTCGCAGCCCAGAGCCTGTGCTGGTTCAGACAGCGGCCCTGCCACGCACCTACTGGGGGACCTTGGAGTGTGGCTCTTCCACAAAACACCACGGCCTGGGCGAGTCTGTGTTGAAGAAGTGGCGTGAGAAGACGTTTAAGGTTAAAAAATGTGGCTCTCCAAAGGAATGTCCGTCGTCGTCCTGTTGGTATTTGGCTCTGAGGACCAATGAGTTTGCGACCGCTGGGCTAGGGCCTGTGACGGTGTGGCTGAGGGTCGCCGAGTGTAACAGCCGCGAATTCGGCGCGGGCCCTGGGCACCGGGCACCCCGCCCACACCGTGTTCCTTCCATGTCCGCTCGGGGCCCGGGCGCTGCTCGCCGTCTTCCCAGCAGACATGACCCCATCCAACTGTGTGACTCCTAAAACGTCCAGGCCGTGCGCTCCGGGTTCCGCCTCTGCACTGACAAATGGCACTTCCATGGGTTTTGCTGAGTTTCCAAAGGGCCGTGGAATTGGACCTGGAAGATCTCCCTCGTCCCTCATGCCAGCGCCGCCCGGCGTGGGCACGGAGGCCGCTGGCTCCTCCCGGTGGCGGCGGTGCCCAGCGCCCGGGCTTCTGTGCCCGCGGTCGGCACCCCGCCCCTCCCCGGCCCTCGGTGGTGGACGCACCCCACCCGGAAGGAGGGTTCGGAACAGGAGGCCGCCCCGTCTGATCCTGGGGCCAGAGCGGGACGGGCGGCGAGAGGAGAGCGGGAAGTCGCGGGCCGGCCGGGGCCTGCCAGCTGGCGGAGGGAGGGGCCCCGGCCGCCAGCCACCGCCGGGCCAGGCGCGGCCGCGTTCCGCCGCTTGGAAGGGAGTTTTTGGAAGGAACCGCTTTGGATTTTAGTTTTTCACCTAAAACAACACACCTAAAAAAGCAGGGAACGAAAGGAAAATAAACAGGGAAATGGCAGGACCGGGACGACAGAACTCTCTCCGGACTTCTCTTACATAAACTCCTCCCGCCCCCGCCAGCTCTGCCTTCCCGAAGCTCGTCCAGCCCAGCCCGGCTGCTTCTAGATTCTTCCTGACAAACGGTG
>PVJN01017906.1:28774-39925 GCA_004026805.1 Lasiurus borealis
CTTTTTTTTTTTTTTTTTTTAAATATATTTTATTGATTTTTTACAGAGAGGAAGGGAGAGGGATAGAAAGCCAGAAACGCTGATGAGAGAGAGACATCGATCAGCCGCCTCCTGCACACCTCCTACTGGGGATGTGCCCACAACCAGGATACATGCCCTCAACTGGAATCGAACCTGGGACCTTTCAATCCGTAGGCCGAAGCTCTATCCACTGAGCTACACCGGTTTCGGCAAAAGACCATCCTCTTTTTACGTTTCTATTTTTATTTTCTTCCTTTAGAGAGGAAGGGAGAGGGGGAGAGAAAGAGAGAAATATCCATGATGCGAGAGAATCATCGATGGGCTGCCTCCTGTGTGCCTCCCTCTGGGGATCGAGCCCCAAACCCCAGGCATGTCTGTGCCCTGATCAGGAATCGATCCATGACCTCCCTGGTTCAGAGGCTGATGCTCAACCACTGAGCCACACCAGCCGGGCATCTGTCAGCTTCTCCAGGGTGGGGATGCTGTTATTACCTTCCCTCTGAGTTCCCAGTGCTCGGGAAAGTTCTTAAATAAATAAGCTATGTGATGAGAAAGCATGCAGTGTGTTATTTCTTAAAATCCTCACCCAAGGATATGTTTGTATTGATTCTTTTAGAGACGGAGACAGAGGTTGAGGGGGAGAGAGGGAAACATCGGTTTTCTCCCCAATGTGCCCTGACCAGGGATCAGCCCTGAGACCTTTGGGTGCCCTGGGCATTGAATGCTCCAGCCAACCAGCCGGGACACACCTTACGTTCGTTACCATGATGCTTGCTTCCAATGATTTTATAATTTGAAATAATTCTGCTTCCAATGACTGTATAATTTGAAATAATTTTTTGTTTTGATCACAAGAAAGCTTTTATTCTCTCCCAACAAGAGAAGTCAAACCCATTTTGAAGACAGAAGGTATTTGTTTACTATTTTTATTTACTAGTACAGTGGTACCTCGAGATACGAGTTTAATCCGTTCCGTCACCTTGAGGCGTGGGAAACTATGAGATGCTCGAGTCGTGGTAAACGGGTGGGTCGTGTGCAGCCGGCCGATCCGCACGATGACTCCTATCTCAACTGTGGCTCGTATTTCAAAGCAAAAATCGCTCGCTCGACGGCTCGTATCTCAAACATCTCGTATGTCAGGGCACTCGTATCTCGAGGTGCCACTGTAATTTAAAGGTTCTGCTCTTTGGACTTCAGGCAGATGAAATCATACTGGACAAAGAAATACGGGAAGACAGACATATCCCGGGAAGCCAGCCTCAGACCCGCAGGGGGGTCTGGAACCCGCGCCCGGGGGCCCGGGGCCCGGGATGGCGCGCACATGTGTGTCCCCTCTCGCACTCGGTGCGGCCAGACGGCCGAGAGCGAGCCGGAAACCCTCCGTTCCCACAGAGGTCGCCGCGGGACAGGCCGGCAGGCGATCGATCTGGCCCTGACCTCAGGCCTTCGGAATTCTGGGCTTCTCTCCCGCGGAGCCTGTGAAGTCTGTCTGTGTAAACACGCCTGTACTTCTTCTTGCCGTGATGGAGGGTTATTTTCGCTCGGGGATTCTCATAAACTCCTCCGGTTGACGGTCCCGAGAACTGGTTCTAGGAAATTAAAATAAATAGCACGAGGCAAAGGCCTCTGGGAACAGGGTGGGGGGGGTGGCCGGCCAGGAGAAGGGGCCGTAATCCAGAGGGTCTCGGCGCTCGGATGGTTCATGAGAAGGCGGAACCCGGTTGGTGACGTGTCAGGGCGCGCCGATGCCCCCCGGGAGCTGCATGTGTGCGCAAACCCGGGGTGGTGGTCTTCGTCCACCGGAGCGTGGCGCTGTCTCTCGCCGCGGCTGTGTATCTGGGCTGCTTTTGGCCGGGGACCGGGACTCCAGACGGCTCCCTTCACGCTCCAGAGTCTGCTCTTGCGCTGGACCAGCGCTCAGCAAAATTTGCTCTATAAATAAATATTGACTAAATGGATTAAACGCTGCCTCCATTCCCCTCGCCAGATGGACTGATTTATTTGGATGGCTTTCCGAGCGATTTCAGGCACATGGACTTGCCGTGCCCTAGACTGTGTTATGCTGCCCGAAAGCGAAGGCTAATCGTTTGTCTTTTCCTGTATGTAGAGGAAGTAGAGACACGGAGGCACACATTTTCCTTTCCGGAAGCGAGCGATCTGTTAATCTGTCCTTTTTGTCTGTTCTCAGTTTTACACACTGCACAGGGCAGCGGATGTCCGGAATTTTCCTCCCCTGATCTCAACCCCCGCCGACCCCTGGGGTCAGCACCAAAAATGAGGGTTCCACGCCTGTTTGGGACTGAGCTGATCATTTAAACGTTTCGGAAGTTTTGAACCTTCCCACAGATATTTTTAAGAAAATAACTGAAGTTTATTTTCCTTCATAGAGATTTTTTTAAAAGAATGTATATTTTATTGATTTTTCACAGAGAGGGATAGAGAGCTAGAAACATCGATGAGAGAGAGACATCCATCAGCTGCCTCCTGCACATCCCCTATTGGGGATGTGCCCGCCACCAGGATACATGCCCTTGACTGGAATCGAACCTGGGACCCTTCAGTCCGCAGACCAACGCTCTCTATCCATTGAGCCACACCGGTTTCGGCGATAGAGATTTTCTTGATAGAGATCATGTGTTAAGACATTAAAATATAAATGAACTAGTGCTGATAAAACCCAGACTTCATGTAAAGCTCAGAGGAATAACACTGAACAAGCCATTTAGTATGTAAAGGCCAAGTGACCTTCTAACCGTCCGACCGGCCAGTAGGTGTGACGTGCACTGACCACCAGGGGGCAGATGCTCAGTGCAGGAGCTGCGAGCTGCAGTGGCTTGGCAGTGGTGGTTCTCATGTATGCACCCCAAAACCAGAGAGGGGGGAGCCCGTTTCCTCCCGGGGCCGCACCATTCCACGTTTGGCTGTGGGTGGGCTAGATTGTTGAGGGGGCGCTGTTGGCTGGTATCTGGTTTACTGCACGCGTGTGTTTGTGTTCCAAACTCTGGGGCCCCTCGGGGGATGTTGGGGAGCCGGTTGGCTCCAATCCCCTCAGGCCAGGCTGAGGGACTTGCCCACTCCGCAGGCACCCTTTGAACCTGGAGCCACCCCAGGTGCAGCCAGCTGGGGACGGGCCACGGGGAGTTGGCTCCAGGGTGTGTCTGGCCCGTCTCACCCAGTCCACCCTCACCGGCCACCTTCTAATTAATTTCCTTTCAATGTGCGTGAATCCGCGCGCAGGGCCACTAGTTACTCATAGTTTAAAGCTTTTGAAGTTCCCGTAAGACTTTCCATGTTCACATTTCCTCTACATAAAACAGTATTTTAATTTGGTTTCCATCGGTTTGCTTATTAAGGAAACTTACTTCTCAGAAGCACAAGAATATTTTCAGGTCCAAATCTTAGATTCCATTTTTTTTTCCTGTTTTTCGTACTCAAACCATAGGATTATGAAATATCTCTAGCTCAGTTCGGCATCTTGCTAAATACACGTGCAGATACTCCTTCTGGATGTAGCAAAGGGGTGTGAGAGGAGAAATGATTGTTTGGCTGCTGGTCTTTCCTGCCTCCTCCCTTCTGTCCTCCCTCCCACCCCCCACTTCTATCTTCGCTTTCTTGTCTGTTGTCCCCCTACAAGCACGACAATCCCCCAGTGGACAGCCTTGCCGTGCAGCTAGAGGCTTATCCGCACAGCGGGTCCTTGCTCTTTGTGAACATTCCCTTGGCGTTGCTCTGGTGTTGAGATTCAAGGGGAATTGAGGCTTAAACCCACAGCAGTAAGATGGCTCCTCTGCAGTCATTGATACAGTGGTACCTCGAGATACGAGTTTAATTCGTTCTGTCACCTTGAGGCGTGGGAAACTATGAGATGCTCGAGTCACGGTAAACTGGTGGGTCGTGTGCAGCCGGCCGATCCGCGCGATGACTCCTATCTCAACTGTTGCTCGTATTTCAAAGCAAACATCGCTCGCTCGACGGCTCGTATCTCAAACATCTCGTAGGTTAGGGCACTCGCATCTCGAGGTACCACTGTACGTATCACAGAGGTGAGCTGAACCTGAAGGCAGAGGAAGAGGAGGATTCCGATGCTGAAATAAAGGCTTTCATCTTATTTTACGGAGTCTGTTAGCTTCTCTGGCAGTGAGTTGGTAAGGGAACAACCAGAAAAAAAGGGGTGAGACCTGTTTTCATTTCTGTTCTTCAGTGAGTTCACCCTTTCGATAGACAAAGTGGGCATTCATGAAACCCGGTAGTCGGGACAGAATTGGGGGTGATGGGCTCCAGACTCCGAAGCTACCCCGGTGGGTAAAGTTCTCAGAAATGGTGGTGGCAGCTAGTGCCCGCCTGCCTCCTGCAGAGGGAGGCTGGCAGAGGCAGCAGCTGCAGGGTGAGGGTGGCAGTGCCATCCCCTGATCATCCTGGACTGTGAGAGGGCGCAGGCCCGGCTGAGGGACCTCCTCTCACTCCTACCCACCCCCCTCCGCTGAGTGCATGAACTCCATGCACCGGGCCTCTATTGAGTTTATGAAGGAGGAATGAACAGGATCAAACTGACTACAATGCCCATGTTTTCTCCAGAGGCCTGGCTTCTCTTTTGTGTTGGGAAAGAGAGAAAAGGAGAGCAATGTGCTGAAACTGGTGTGGCTCAGTGGATAGAGCATCGGCCTGCGGACTGAAAGGTCCCAGGTTTGATTCCGGTAAAGGGCATGTATTCTGGTTGTGGGCACATCCCCTGTAGGGAGCGTGCAGGAGGCAGCTGATGGATGTCTCTCTCTCATCGATGTTTCTAACTCTCTATCCCTCTCCCTTCCTCTCTGTAAAAATCAATTATATATATATATATATGTATATATATATATATATACACACACACACACACACACACACACACACACACACATATATATATATATATTTAAAAAAAAAGAAAAGAAAGGAAAAGGAGAGCAACATGCAGCTACAAAGACACGATAAGATGCAAGGTGACTTGGTTCTAGAAATGCCCTCCCACCATTGGAAAGAGGTACAGTCTGGTAGATAGTTTGTCCTCCTCTTTATTTCAGTCAGTGCAATTCCAGAGAGAGACGGAGTAAACAGGCTTCGCTCAGAACGCTCAGGGCGATCCGTGCATTTGGGCGGACACGTGGGCATAGCACAGACACTGAATTCAGCCACCGAAGACGAGCATTGGCGATCAGGCGTGCTGCGAAGTCGCTGCTGAGATTTCTGGGGTTTCAGTACCAGGCGGTGGTACTCCTGGTGGTGGTTTGCAGCGATTCAGTGCTTCGGTCAGGCTTTTGGAGGGAATCCGTGTCCGAGGCCTCAGCCGCCTGACACCTGCTTTTCCAGACAAGGTCGTGGAGGGGTGGGCTGGGCGCGGCGTGCCATTCCAGCTTCACGTTTTGGCCGCGACCGTTTGATCTCCCAGTGACACCTGGGAAGACCCTGTGTCCCTCCTCTGAGAGGTGTCCCTCTTTATTCATTTATTCCTTTGTAAGTGGAGTTAAAACAGCGGTTTGACTGGTTAGTGGACGCGCCTCTGCCTCTGGCTTGGGACACGTTGGCTGGCGCCTGGAGGAGCCTGTGACAGCGGATCTCCTGTTACGTGTGTGCTCGGCGTCTGCGGTGGGCGGGCGGGCCTTTTCTCACTCCAATTATACGACATGTTTTCAAAACCAATGGCTGTGCTATTTAGCATCCAAACGAGGATTTTCATCCTTCACGTGAGGGCAGTTTAATTCAGCTCAGACGGTCATCAAAAGCTTCGTGTTACTGGAGAGCCTTACGCTCAGTGAAATAAGCCAGTCCATGAAGGAGAAACACCACATGACCTCACTCATGTGTGGATAATAAAGAACATTATAAACTGATGAACAAAAAGATATATACAGAGGCAGTAAAGCCTCCTACTGGGGATGTGCCTGCCACCAAGGTCCATGCCCTTGACCAGAATAGA
The DNA here is from genome assembly GCA_004026805.1 of Lasiurus borealis. Taxonomy (NCBI): domain Eukaryota; kingdom Metazoa; phylum Chordata; class Mammalia; order Chiroptera; family Vespertilionidae; genus Lasiurus; species Lasiurus borealis. Next base: position 34,749 of record PVJN01017906.1, read on the forward strand.
ACCTGGGACCTCCAGTCCGCAGGCCGACGCTCTATCCCCTGAGCCACACCGGTCTCAGCAGGAGTTGAACTCGTAGAACTGAACGTGAAAGCACAGAGGCCTGGGCGGAGGCAGATCTGAGGGTGCCGGGGCGCAGAGGACCCCTGAGTGTTCCCACACGTAAAACGCGGTCGGTCGGTGAACTGCGTCTCAGAGCTGCCTGGGCCGAGCCATCTGTGCGGTGACCTCACCCCAGACGGGCCCATGCTGTCAGACATCGGTCAGGACCCACGGACGCAGCAGCCTGCGAGACAGCAGCTGTGGAGCTGACGCCGTCCCAGGAAGGACAGCGCCGTGGCCACACTGTCCCGTGGGCCCCGGCCCCCCGGGTTCAGGTCAGTTAAAGCAGCAGAAGCAGAAGAAACACAGATTTTCTTTGTAGAAATCATGTATTAAGACATTAAAATATAAATGAACTAGTGCTGATAAAACCCAGACTTGAAGTAAAGCTCAGAGGAATAACACTGAACAAGCCATTTAGTATGTAAAGGCCAAGTGACCTTCTAACTGTCTGACCGGCTGGTAGGTATGATGTGCACTGATCACCAGGGGCAGAGTCCTTCGTCAGGTGGAGTGAGAACCCTTTGTGGGCCCACGTCCTGTGGGACCCATCATTTTTGTTAAGTCCTCGGCCTCAGTAAAGCGAGCGTCGGTGCAGATGATGTGTGGTGTGTGCATGGACCGAGGCAGAGCGGCTCTCTCCGCAGGCTGGGCTCAGCTGTCTCTGTCACATGCCATTCGTAACGTCGGTCCGTCACGGCACCCACCTGCACACTGCATTCTGTGTCCTGTTTCTGCATTTAAATGAATGCCTGCCCCCGTGGGAAACAGGCAGCCGATCCTAGGGTGCTCTCTGCTGTGCTCCTTGCTGTGCTCCCAGTGGGCACTGGCCCCTGTGCTCCCCGCCCGGCCCTCCGTCCTCGACTGTCACGCACAGAGTCTCAGCCCTCTAAGGGCGAATGGTTCCAGAGCGCAGCGAGAGGAAGAGGCCCTAGGACATGCCGATGCTCGGGAGCGGGGCCGAGGCTAATGCCTGGTTTCAGCCAGAACCCTGCGTCTGAGTGTGCTTTCTGACCAATGGTGGTTCTCTCGCAAACCGATCCCAATGCCTTTTTAAACGTTTGGCTTAGTTTTGCACAGGGCAGCGGTAATGCCGGTGCAGTTAAGTTAGCGAACCATCCATCCATCCATCCATCCATCCATCCATCCATCCATCCAGTCACCCACCAATCCATCCATCCATCCACCCACCCATCCACCCATCCACCCATCCATCCATCCATCCATCCACCCACCCATCCACCCATCCATCCATCCATCCATCCATCCATCCATCCATCCATCCATCCAGTGACACCCAGTCACGGGACCACTGTGTGTTGGATGTTAGCTCTCTGTGCATTGTAGGTTCCGTCTTTAGAAATAACAGTGAATAGGCCAAAACCCGTGTGGCTCAGTGGATAGACCATCAGCCTGTGGACTGAAAGGTCTCAGGTTTGATTCCGGTCAAGGGCACGTATCCTGGTTGCGGGCACATCTCCAGTGTGGGGCGTGCAGGAGGTGGCTGATAGTGTCTCTCTCTCTCATTGATGTTTCTGACTCTCTGTCCCTCTTCCTTCCTCTCTGTATAAATCAATAAAATATATATTTTTAAAAACATGAAGCCTGTGGGAGGGTCCAGTGTCCCTCCTGATGGCGTCACCGGCTCCCCACAGTGGTGTGTGTTCGGCTCATCTTGCCGGAAGCGCCCCGTTGTCTGCTGTGAATGCTAGCAAAGGACGTGCACCTGTGAGTGGCACACTGGGCAGGGGGGTCCCTGCTGAGCCGGGCTCTTCAGAAGCCGCAGGCCGGCTTCTCCCCACCTCTGCCCAGCTCCCGAATTCCAGGTGATCCTGGCTCTCCCCCACCCCCTGCCCAGCTCCTGAATTCCCGGCATCTGACCCTCTCCCCCACCCCCTGCCCAGCTCCTAAATTCCCGGCGTCTGACTCTCCCCTCTCTCCTTCCAGAAGGCTACGGCGAGGAGATCGCCTGCACGCAGAACGGCCAGATGTACCTCAACAGGGACATCTGGAAGCCGGCGCCCTGCCAGATCTGCGTCTGCGACAACGGCGCCATCCTCTGCGACAAGATCCAGTGCCAGGAGGTGCTGGAGTGCGCCGACCCGGTCACGCCCGCCGGCGAGTGCTGCCCCGTCTGCCCGCACTCCACCGGGGGCGGCGGCACCCACTTCGGTGAGCGCCCCACGATATTTTAAAAAATATATCTTATTGGTTGTTCAGAGAGAGGAAGGGAGAGGGATAGAGAGTCAGAAACATCGATGAGAGAGAGACAACCATCAGCCGCCTCCTGCATGCCCCCCACTGGGGATGTGCCCGCCACCCAGGTCCATGCCCTTGGCCGGAATCGAACCTGGGACCCTTCATTCCACAGGCCGACGCTCTATTCCCTGAGTCACACCGGTTTCGGCCAGTTCTACATTATTGAATGCACCCGGGCAAGCAAATTAGATAGGAAAAGAAATGAGAGATCGAGGAATTAGAAAGAGGAAGTAGAGCGATTAATTTGCAGAAAATAAAATCATGCACTTATAAAACTGAAGAGAATAATCAACAACAACAACAACAACAACAACACACACACACTCACACACACACACGCACGCTACAAAAATAAAAGATTGCAGTAAGGGGGCAATGTGAAACAAATAATTAATAGGTTTACCAGATGCGATGACATCATAGTATAAATAACGGGAATAAAAAACGTCATTGATAGTAGCAACAGGGAGGATAGAGTGGCTTAGGATAAACTTAAAACGTTCGAGATCTGTCCGAAGAGAACTGTAGAACACTGCTAATGCAAATGACGACTTTGACAAACGGAATGTTCTATTGTCTTCCTGGTTAGGAAGACGGGTCACAGGAAAATGAAGAATAGTGCCCTCCTGGTGTGGGTGAAACGTGGGAAATCGGGGGAGGGGGTCTAGGGGGGAGGAGGTTTTACTTGTAATTGTGCCCTTTTAATGTGTTTGGGCTTGTTACTCATATGAACGAATAGCTTGCTCAAAAAAATACAAAAAAAACAGGAGCAGGGAATATTGTCTGAAATAGCTCACTGTGATTTTAGCCAGCGGCCTGGTGCACGAATTCGTGCACAGGTGGGTTCCGAGGGGGTGGAGGGATGGCTGGAATGCGATGTGATGGGGTGAGCTTTAAATACTATATAAATGGTGTGAGGGATGTTTTTAAAATGGAGAAATTCTCTAAAGGGAGGCACGATTTTGCCTCTTACGGATACACTGATCCAAACAACTTCTGAGTTCTGCTCACCGGTGATAGGGGAAATCCACTACCTGTTGTTAAAAGTGATAATTAGGAGGCTCAAAGAAACGATTTCTGCCCAAAGTAACATCCTCTCTTCTCTTCTTCCCACAGGCAGAGGGAGAAAGGTAAGCTTTCCTTTGCACAGTTTCATTTTTATTCGTGTAGTTTTCACCCTAATGCTGTCTACAGAGCGGGTGCTTTTGAAGGGTTTGGAACCCTTTCATAAAGCGCCAACAGCATCCAGATACACATACTGAGCTCAGGCCAGCCTCTTGCTTGCCGGTTCCAGATGCTTCTACTTTCTGCGCTTTGTTCATTTTTGTTTAGAGCTGTGTCCTCCAGCAGGTGGCGGGCCCCGTGGGGATCGGGGCTGGGCCACATCCACCTGTGGATTACTTCTGTTTATTGTAATACTTAGCGTACGCACCTTCAGCAGGAGAGGTGCAGCAGGAGTTTCAGTGAGTGAAAGGGGGGGTGGCACGGGTTTAGACTGGCATCGGACACGGTATTAAAACGCAGGTGGCATGCTAGGTGAGGGTGACCGCTCACGTGCCCACGTTTCTAGACTTTGGTTGTTAGCATGTCGGTCGCGTGTCCTGCTTGGAGTGACACGTGTTCATCACAGGCACTTCTTGGCCTCGTCGGCTCTCTGGGTTGGTTGTTGTGGAGATGGAAGTGGCTTTCTTTTCTTTCTCCAGCTCTCACATGGGTAGTGGTGCCTTTTCTCGCGAGGGGTGTCTGACCCAACACCCAGAACTGATGACCTTTCTCTTCTGAGCTGTGTGGTTTCTGGCACAGACATGCCCAGGGTTTAACAGAATGTTGTAGAATGAAGGCTCAGGGTCCGCATGCCACTGTGTTTTGCTCACTGGAGCTTTCTTCTTGCTTCCCAGGGAGAAAAGGGAGAGCCGGGGTCGGTGCCTGTGGTAAGTACACGTCGTATTCACGCCCGGCACCAGCTCGCCAGAGAGCCGGGTGTTATTACTCACGTACATACTCCCCCCAAAAGGGAAATTCATTGTTTCGTAACCAAGTGTTTAGCATAAAACAAGCAAACCAAGATGAATTCTCTAATAATTTTAATGTAAACTTTTGTTTATTAAATACAATTTTGAATATTAACCCAAATAGATCCTTTATTTAATACAAAACGTAGTGCTCATTCAGAACAATCTTCTTGACATTTTTGAAAAATTTTTATTTTTATTTATTTTTATTGATTTTATACAGAGAGGAAGGGAGGGGGACAGAGAGTCAGAAACACCCATGAGAGAGAGACATTGATCAGCCGCCTCCTGCACGCTCCCCATTGGGGATGTGCCCCTAACCATGATACGTGTCCTTGACTGGAATCTGAACCCGGGACCTCCCGGTCCACAGGCCAACGCTCTATCCACTGAGCAACACCGGCTTTGGCCCAATATTCTTGACCTGTCACTGTCCCCTCACTGACAGAGAAGCAGGGTTTACAGACAAATCGGGTTCGTGGGACGGTGCAGCAGTAGGTACACACCTTTTCTGGTCCTGTGGGCGCCCTGTGCTCCCAGGAGCGCTAGGCTACACGTTCCCCTTCTTCCGGAAACAGTCATGCCACCCCCCTGCCTGGGACCCGTGTTGTGCGGAGTCATTTACAAACGGACCTGGCTGTTGAAAGCACGCAGCTGCCCTCCCCGCCCCCACCTGTAGTGTAAAAGTTCTTTTTTTTAAAAAAATATATTTTATTAATATTTTGCAGAGAGGGAGGGAGAGGGATAGAGAGTCAGAAACATTGATGAGAGAGAGACATCCATCAGCTGCCTCCTGCACGCCCCCCA
>PVJN01017907.1:0-11589 GCA_004026805.1 Lasiurus borealis
AAAGAATTCATACTGGAGAAAAACCCTATGAATGTAAGCATTGTGGCAAAACTTTCGCTAATGTATCTTCCGTCCATTGTCATGAAAGAATTCATACTGGGGAAAAACCCTATGAATGTAAGCAATGTGGGAAAGCTTTTGTTGCTCTAGGTAACCTCCGACATCATGAAAGAATTCATACTGGAGAAAAACCTTATAAATGTAAGCATTGTGGCAAATCTTTCGCTAATGTAACTTCCCTTCGATGTCATGAAAGAATTCATACTGGGGAAGAACCCTATAAATGTAAGTATTGCGGTAAAGCTTTCTCTTCTCTAACTTACCTGCAATGTCATGAAAGAATTCATACTGGGGAAAAACCCTATGAATGTCAGCAATGTGGAAAGGCTTTTTGTCTTTCCCAAGCTCTTAGAAGTCATAAAAAAATGCATACTGGGGGGAAGTCCTATGAATGTAAGCAATGTGGGAAAGCTTTTGTTGCTCTAGATACCCTCCAACATCATGAAAGAACTCATACTGGGGAAAAACCCTATGAATGTCAGCAGTGTGGGAAAGACTTCAGTTGTGCTTCACATCTTCGAAGACATAAAAGAACTCACAATGGAAAGAAGACTCATGAATAAGAAATGAGGTAAACTGTTTTGCCAACCCCTTTCTCTTAGATACCTTGGAATGTATATTTGGAAGAAACCCTATGAATACAAGCAATGTGAGAAAGCCAATTGTCATTCTAGTTCCTTATTGCACAAAAATTCTCATAGTAGAGAGAAACCACATTAACGCAAGAAATGTGGTAAAGCCTTCAGCTTCCCAACTGGTTTTTACAGACATGTGAAAATATAATGTATTGATAAACACTGTTAATGTAAAGAATAGCCAAGAGCCTTCATTTATCTCTCAGCTGTGCCACCATGTATGATTATCCATATTGAGAATGGACCCTAGAAATGTAAGAGTGTTAGCATTTGTTTCTTCCATTTTATTGTAAAAGATGAAAGAACTCACTGATGAGAAGAGAAGGCCTGTCATGTAAACATTGAAGAGCCTTTACCATCCTAGTTATTTACAAAATCATGAAGGGACTCACACCCAACAAAAATGTATGAACATAAGGAATGTCGGTCAGCCTTTCTTGGACATGTGAAGAATGCACCTGAAGAAATAGTGTATATGTATAGCGAAGGTGGGAAAGCTTTCAGCTGTCCCTTTTCCTTGGAAAGGTCATTAAAAAAACTAAAGTTGAGAATTGTATTGAATGTAAAAATATAGGAAAACCTTCATGTTGCCTTATGTCCCTGCAATAATACAATGTGAAAATGTACATTGGATAGATACTATATAATTGCCTATTTTTTTAAAAAATGACTTTAAATTTTAATAAATACTTTCACTGAAAATTTCACTGGAAGGAAATTCTATTAGTGTAACCAACTGGTACATGTAAGCCTCTTGCAAATTAATTCATGTGCTCTCCAAAACTCACAGCATTAGAAAAGTTTTATGAATTTTTCACAAATTTGGTCATTATCAGTACTTATTCTTTTTTTGTTAGTTTCTTTAAATTGATGCTTTAGAGTGAGGAAGGCAGAGAGGGAAACAGAGGAAAACATCGATGTGAGAGAGAAACATCAATGGGTTGTCTTTCCATATGCTCTGACCAGTAGTGTGCCCAGATGAGTATTGAGTGAATAGGCCTTACACACATAAATATTCTTTTTTAATTTTCAATTCCACTTGAAATTCACTATTCTTTTAGTCAATAAGTATTTGCCGTATATTTGTACATATTACTGTTCACTGTACAGTTCCCCTGTGTATTATTGTCATGTATTTTTGTGTGTGTTGCTTTTTTCTGGGAATTGTGCTATGGAGTTCACATTAAGAAGATTATATTTTAGTTTGTTTTTTTCAACCTTTGCCCTGCCAGCCAAGAATATCCTCAAAACTGCCAGCCAGTCACTGCTTTACTTCCATTGATGTTGGGTGAAGCTTTATGGATGTTCACAATTCAACATTAAAGATCCAGAATAAGTTGGCTTTTCCTGCAAGCCCATAGGTATCCACCAGGTAACAAACATAGACTGGTTGAGGCTGTTTTCTGAAGGGTGCATACTGTTTTCTAGATTGCATTTGCATGAGGTCTAATTTGATTAGTAATCATCTTGTTCTGTTGGTACTACCACTGACTGTAATTCAGTTCCCACTGTGACAGCTACAATGGTACAGTGCCAAGGAGCCCTGTGACAGTTTGTTCTTGTGCCACCCTCTGCAGTGAGGGCTCAGAGCCAGTCCTTCCATGTGAGAATCGGCACTTTCCTCATTTCAGACAGACTCTGGATGTGCGCTGTCACTCAGAGCTGAGCCTAATCTCTCAATGTTTTTAATTACTTTGGGTTGTATGTGGTTAAAATTATGTGCATTTTTCCTAATAAATGCTTCTGTAATTTTAAAAAATATTTTTAATTGATTTCAGAGAGCAAGAGAGAGAGAGAGACGGAGATAGAAACATCAATGATGAGAATGATTAATCAGCTGCCTTCCACACACTGCCTCCTGGGGACTGAGCCGGGAACCTAGGATCCTTCAGTTTCTATCTACTGAGCAAAACCATCTAGGGCAATGCTTCTGTAATTTTTAATGAAATATTAATGGTTTCCCAACCATTCTTATGCTAAGAAAAGTTATGGTGTTTTATTATTTCCTGAGGATGTATTTAATTATCCCATATAATTATATATTTTCAAATCAATTTGTCATTTTTCCCATTTAATCATTATAAATTCTGAGTCATAAGTATCATATGTGTACAAATTTAGATATGATTTCCTCAGGGAAATTTTTTTTTTTACTTCATAATGTTTGCCATAGACTCATTTCTTATTCATTCAAAGTATTAAAAACTTCAGTCATGTATTTTTTGGTCCCCTTCAGCCAGAGACCAACACAATTACATCTGTAGTAAAAGAGAAATGAGATGGAATGAATTAAAATAATAAGCAAATAAGCATGATCAGAAACCATAAGTGCCTTAGATATAACAGTAGCAGGACCCTCTAAAGCAGTGGTTCTCTACCTTCCTAATGCTGCGACCCTTTAAGACAGCTCCTCATGTGGTGGTGACCCCAAACCATAAAATTATTTTCGTTGTTACTTCATAACTGTAATTTTGCTACTGTTATGAACTGTAATGTAAATATCTGATATGCAGGATGTATTTTTGTTGTTACAAATTGAACATAATTAAAGCATAGGGATTAATCACAAAAACAATATGTAATTATATATTGTGAAATATTTATTTCTAATTACAAATAAATGAAATTTTGTCTTGAATCATGGTGTAGCATGGGTAACAGTCTTAATATGACAACAGTAAACTACATTGCTACATTTTGCTACACCGAGGAGTGGTGTGTTGGTTCCTAAGACCATGGGAAATAGATGTTTTCCAATAGTCTTAGGCGACCCCTGTGAAAGGATCATTCGATGCCCAAAGGGGTCACAACCCACAGGTTGAGTACCACTGCTCTAAAGGATTTCTTGTTATGTTTTGCCTTGTGATAGGAAATTTGATTTCCATTTAAGGAAGAAATACATTTTTCTGCATTGAATTGTGGGAGGAAATGAACTTCATTCTAACTTCTTTAAGAAGGCAGGGAAAAATAAATCATGCTAAACCAAAATCTTAAGAAGCACAAATCATATTAGTGAGAAAGGCAATGTTCATTATTTTTATTCCTTTGAAATCTGTTCTCCTTGATCACATGTGCAAACATGAATGCCTTTGCTTTTGTCTTGATTTATTGTGGTCATGGAATAGCTCTGTGTGATGATGAACAGGGGACATTTTCTTTCCAACAAGATATATTTATTTCAACAAGGCAGGAACCAATTGTTACCTAAATACTGAAATATTTACTATGCTGTATTGGGTACATTTCCAAAAAGTACCTCAGTTAAGTATACAATATATATTACATACACCTACACTAATAAAATAGCAATATGCAAATTGACTGTATATCTGCCATGTCCACAAGCCACGCCCACTACCCAATCAGGAATGAGTATGCAAATTAACCCAAACAAGATTGCAGTGGCCATGGAGGCTTGGGTTGCACTGTTGATCGGAGAAACCAAACTTCCCACCCACCCTGGCCAGCCCTGGCCTCCACTCAACGCTACAAAGTTTCAATTATAGAAGATAAATAAATCCCAGATACTTGCTTCCAGCCGGCCCTGGCCTCCACTCAAGGCGGCACTGAAAAGAAAAGAAAAGAAAAGAAAAGAAAAGAAAAGAAAAGAAAAGAAAAGAAAAGAAAAGAAAAGAAAAGAAAAGAAAAGAAAAGAGAGAATCCAAGATGGCAGCATAGGTAAACACCTACATGCTGCCTCACACAACATTTTCAAAACTACAAGTAAAAGAACGGACATCATACAGAACCACAGGAAAGCTGGTGGAGTGGAAGTTCTACAACTAGAAGGAAAGAGGGGCTCATGGAGACCCAGAGGAGCTGTAAAAAGCTGAGGTATGGAGACATGCGTGGAGAGAGCAGGTGACGGCGAACCTGGCTGGCTTTCTCTGGTGGGAGGGAGATGGAGACTCTCAAAGGCATTGAACTCCTTATCCTATGACACTAAACCCCAGATCTAGCCGAAACTCATATGGGGGGAGTTTGGACTATGATGGGGGAGAAGAGCACGGGAATTTAGGGGAGTCGCAAAAGATCAGAAGTCTGGTGGCATGCACGGCACTCTGCGCAGAGGACCAACTGCTGATTGTGCCACTGGCTTTCAGGAGTGGGCGGGAGACAGACCCTCCCAACTGTGCCACTTCTAACTCAACTAAACCCCAGTTTCGGGCAAAACCCTGGGGACCCAGACTCATATGGTCACGGAGCACAGGGGAGCTGGAGGGACAGCAGTCTAGAGGCACTGCGAGAGAATGTGTGCCCACAGGGACCGCTCCAGTGATTACCCAGTCTTGTGAGACTCAGGGCCAGGAAGGGCAGGGATGACTGGAAGGCAAGACGGTTCCTTAAGCCCTGAGACTACACCCATCCCAAGCTCAACAGAGAGGCTTTTGCGGTTTTACAAGTCTGCTATCATAAGGCTGAATCCAATACAGAAGTTCTCCCGGCATAGTGAAAATGCCGAGACAAGGGAAGGGATCACAAACAAAAGAAATGGAGGAAAACAAACGACTGGATATAGATTTCAAAACCATGCTTATAAGGTTTTTCAAGAATATCCTAGAAAAGATGGATAAAGTTAGCAAGACACCAGAGGAGATGAAAAAGGACCAACTAGAGATGGAAAAGGACCAACTAGAAATGGACAATACACTGACTGAAATAAAAAATATTATACAGAGACCTAACAACAGACTAGAGGAAGGCAAGAATCAAGTCAAAAATTTGAAATATAAAGAATCAGAAAACACTCAACTGGATAAGCAAGAAAAAAAAAAGAATTCAAAATTATGAAGATAATGTAAGGAGTCTCTGGTACAGCTTCAAGCGTACCAACATCAGAATTGTAGCGTTGCCAGAAGAAGAGAGAGAGCAAGATACTAAAAACCTATTTGAAGAATAATGACTGAAAACTTCCCACATCTAGTGAAAGAAAGAAACTTACAAGTCCAGGAAGCACACAGAACCCCATATAAAAGGAATCCAAAGAGGACCACACCAAGACACATCATAATTAAAATACCAAGAGCAAAAGACAAAGAGAATATTAAAAGCAGCAAGAGAAAAACAGTTCATTACCTTCAAGGGAGCACCCATATGATTGTCTGCTGATTTCTTAACAGAAACTATGCAGGCCAGACAGGAGTGGCAAGAAATATTCAATGTGATGAATAGCAAGAACCTACATCCAAGAATACTCTATCCAGCAAAGCTATCATTCAGAATTGAAGGGTAGATAAAGAACTTCACAGATAAGAAAAAGCTAAAGGAGTTCATCAACTCCAAACCAGTATTATATGAAATGCTGAAAGGTACTCTTCAAGAAGAGGAAAAATACAAAGGTAAAAGATAAAAAATTATGAAAACAAATACATATCTATCAACAAGTGAATCTAAAAATTAAGTGAATTAAAAATTTGATCAACAGAATAGACTGGTGAATATAATAGAATCAGGAGCACAGAAAGGAGTGGACTGATAATTCTCAGGGGGAAAGTGGTGAGGGGAGTGCAGGGAGAGACTGAACAAAAATCATACACCTATGGATGAAGTCAGTGGGGGGAAGGTAAGGATAGAGAGAGGAGTGGGAGCTGGGTATAGGGGAGTTATGGAGGGGAAAAAAGAGGAACAAATAATCTGAATAATAAAGATTTAAGTTAAAAACAAACAAAAAAACATCCTGCACATGTCAGGCAATTTACATGGAAAACATGCCCAAGTTAGCACACCTGTCCAAGTCATAATATACAGGGCTGAAAGAAAAAATTCCTTGCATTGCTGGTGCTTATGTTTTTGTGCCAAAGGAGCTATTGTTAAATAAAACTTTGGTTACTTTGAAAATGAAGTTCCCAGGTGAGTGTGAATCAGAGGTCATGGTTTAATTGATGGTCTGGGCACATGTCCAGGTGGGGGGCTTGATCCCCAGTGAGGTGTGTGCTGGAGACACCTGATGTATGTTACTACATTTGATCTTAGCCAAAAGGCCGAGAAGCGATGATGATGTATGTTATTTATAATCGATGTTTCTATTTCACCCTCTATCTTAAAACAACAACAAAAAAGTTTTGTGGTTTTTTTTTTCTTTAAAGTTAAAAGTAAGCACAAACACTGACAGGTAAGATAAGTGTGAACTGGGGTGGACTATATATCTTCATTATGGAGGGTAGAAGCCTCAATAAATGGGGTGTTCATCATTAATCATCTTTCCTCCTATATAACACTTCTTAAAGACTTGTGGATCTCTTAGATTTAAACAATGGACAAATATCCCCAAAGTTCTGCCTTCCTGGGATTCACAGCAATGGATTTCCAGAAAGCTCTAGATATGGTTCTAAGTTTTAGAGCATGTGCTACTTGATTAGGAATAGGACATGGGAGTGTGACATGAGGGACTTCTCACTGCTTTAGACCATGGTTTCTACTTAAAACCAATGGAAATAATTTGAAAGTCACTTCTGAAATGGCACATCATTTTGCCACTATTCAAACAGAGTGACACTATTTGTGAAACTTTTGAGTTCCTCCCAGTTGAAAGTTCTAGTCATCTGCACAATTGTACCCGTCATGGGTTTTCTGTAAGTAGAGTGATTCCTGTACATGTCTAAGTAGTTTTCTGGTTAAAACATCAGGAAGCCATTGCTGTTCAGGGGATAATGATCTAAGGAAAGCTTAAGGTGACCTGCAGGCGGAGTATCAGCAGAGCAGGTATATTTGATATTCTCAATTTGGAGCCTTTTCTGTGCCTCTGATAAGAGGAGTAGCTGAAAGTTTTTTGTCTCAGCAGAAGGCATCAAGCCGTCCGTGCTCATTTTTGTTGTTTTCAGGGATCATTTCCATGTTTCCACTTGCAGGAGATGTTATGAAACATGGGGGGAAAGGTGTTGCCCTTATTTCCTTAAAGAGCAAAGGACATCCAGACTTGGTCCCTCTTCTCTCTTTCAGTACTAATTTATATTTTCTTAGTGGTGTAGATATTTTATTATTTCATAATCGTTGGTATCTCCTATGATCCCCTGCTCCCATCATTCCTCCCACTATGTAAATGAAGAAAGGCAAGCAGAAATCTTATCCTGATTTACATAATTCATAATAGTAGAATCTCCATATTAATATCCTAGTGGGTGCTGTCCAATATCAAAAACTTACACTCAGAAGAACGCTGCTAGACTTGTATAATTCTGTACCCTTGCAAATGCAGTGTCATCATTTCTAAACAGGACTTAAAAAACAACGTGGTGATCCACTGCATGACATTCTGAAAAAGCTTCAGGATTGGAGGAACCTCTAACAAATCCGTGTTCAAAGCGGATACAGTATAAACAGCCACAATGACTGCTCCTTTGGGTTGATGGAGTGCTTTTCGTCTTGATGGTGGGGTAACTGCATTTTTGAAAACTCATAACTGCTCTTTAAACAGTATGTGTGAATATAAAAACAATATGAAACAACAAAAACGGTAAACTTATTCTACATGTGCAACACTTCCTTCCACCACCTTTTCATCCTTCTGGTAAAGAACTGAGAGGTCTGGAGAAGAACAGGCCACAACAGGACATTCCTGATACCGAATTTGAGTTTAGGAAACACCCTCTGGGGCAACCTCTGCCTCATTCACACAACTGCTGAGAGGGTGATAGGGCTCCTGGCCCTCACCTTTGAGGTGAAGCCAGGGTTCTGGAGTCCTGTTCAGGAAATGCTATGATCGGAAATGGGGAATCTAACTGGTCTGCACAAGGGAGGTCAGCCTGGGAATGTCCTAATCCTTGGGCATCAGCCTCGTGTCTTCCCAAGACAGGTCTTAAGACCTTTTCCAGTCCTTACATTTCCCATCTCAAGCCTACTCTGTGCCTGCTCTCTGGGAAACATGTTTAACTGTAATACCTGTCCCACTTTGTCAGTTTCCTGCCATGGGATCAGTTAGGTGGAGATAGCGAAATCTAATGTAAAAATAAATACAAGTGGTCCCTTTAATATTCATACTTCCTTCTTCCTAAGTGGAAAGAACCAGAGTTGGCAAAACGTAGCCCCAGGTGACTGAGTTGAAGCAGAGACAGAACACAGAGCCCATGTCACGAAGAGCACACCTCTAAAACAGTAACCTGCACTGTTCCATGAACACTCCTCTGTGCCAGGAAGCATATTTCACAACTCTCCAATCCTCCAACGTCAAAGGGGATGCCCTACCTTTTCATAGCCTCTAGGAATCCCCCAGGAGCCTACTAGGTCCCTAAGAGACTTCCCTGAGTCCTGTGCACACTCTATGTTTTCAGAAATGCATGTGCTACCACACCCGGTCTCCTCACCTCAGATCTGCCTCCACAGTGTGCAGCCCATCCCCCAAAGCTGGTGCCAATTCTTGTGGAGTGACGCTCCAGAATTCCATCTCCATGGCCTGTGGCAAATGACATCTCCATGGCCTGTGGCAAACGGCATCCCTGGGGTCACTCTCAGCTCATTTGTCTCCCAGGATGCAGTGCAGCACCACACCTCACTAAGGAGCTCAAAATGCTAGTGATTTTCCTCTTCCCTGAAGTGCACAGGTGCAGGAGGTGGTGTCCTGACTCCTGTTGAAGCCAAGCCCCCTGAACTTGAAGGAACATTCAGAAATGATCCACACCTCCTCCCATGGTCTTGCAACAGCTTCCACTGTTTCCTTGGGATGCCAAGGTCACCTGTCTGTGGTTCAAGGACTCTAGGTTGCCCCCCTTTTAAAGGAACATTTGGTGAGGGGGAAACAGGTAATCAAATTCGTAAATTAGTGACTTATGGTTGAAAGAACACCAGCACTCTTTGGAACCCTAGATATATGATATTTTGTCATGGTCTGAAAAACAAGATAGTAATTATTTAAACATGACAAAATGATTAGTTCTACTTCTCAGACTAGAACGAGAATAGAAGACTGGGACATAAACAGATCGCAGGTTGACGCTCTATCCACTGAGCCAAAACAGCTAGGTCACAACCTAATTCTTAAAAGTAAAAGAAATCAATCTAAATATGGTAAAGTATCTGTGTACACATTTTGCCAAAGAAGATAGACAAATGGTCAAGAACATATGAAAAAAAATCCTGGACATCATTACTCAAGGAAATAGAAATCAAAACAATGAGACATCCCTTTCAATTTGAACACATTGCACAATTCAGATAATTACTGTCACTGAAATGGAAAATGGTGAGAGATTCTCTATGTCCAGACCTTTTCACCCTCCAGTCTCCACCCTCTCCTTTACCCATCAGATTCTTCTTCACACAAAACATCACACCGCTAACACTTCTGATTCTGAATCTACTTTGGACCCAGCAGACCACCAACCTTTACCCCTTACACATCCCCTCCTGTACCTGCAGCAGATTCCTATGGGGAATCAAGGACTTGGTTGGCAAGTCTGTAAGGAGGAATTTCTGAAAAGTCGGGGGGAACTTTGCCAAAGACAGCAGACTCTGCCTTGATTTTTCCAAACAAGTCTGATCCCATGGGTGTTTTACTGGAATCTTTTTGCTTAATCTTTAGGTGCCCTTGCTTAAAGGTCACTGTAGACACATGTTTCCTCCCACAATTACTTACCCTACTGACTATATCTAAAAGATAAACTTTATATCAAACAGCTGTTGCAATAACAGCCTGAAGAGGCAGGCAATCGGGGAGGTCTGGTTCCTTTAGCCAGGCAGTCCCTTATTCCTCCCTTTCACAGCAATCCAGTGTCACAGTAATCATACCCCTGTCACTCTGGGTCTGCTAGTCAGCCCGGGCAGATTTGGGCTTTATTTGTTGTCGTTTTTCAAGTTTCTTTTTGTGTAAGGTTTAGATTTTTTTTCCTCCTAAGGTTAGATTTTAAAATTAAGATTAATTTGTTTATTAGCTTTGCCTATAGTGCTATAAATTTTTCTATTAGAACTGTTTTGGCTCTGTCCCATAGATATGGGGTCATTGTTTTTTCATTTTTATTTGCCTTAAGCAGTGGTTCTCAACCTTTTTAATGCCACGACCCTTTAATACAGTTCCTCATATTGTGGTGACCCCCAACCATAAAATTATTTTTGTTGCTACTTCGTAACTGTAATTTTGCTACTGTTATGAATCATAATATAAATATCTGTGTTGTCCAATGGTCTTAGGCTATACAGCAGTAGTTCTCAACCTGTGAAGACAAGGCCCCACCCTACAATTGACTGCCCATTGCTAGACACCTGGGCTTTCTACCCTGGTGACCTCTGTACCTGGCCCATCTCCCTGCTCTGCGTAGGTCTGTGGAACTGCCTACAAGATAACCACAAGTAAGGGCTGGCTCATGACCTCAGAGGACTGTGACTGAATCACCAATGGGAACACATTTTTCATGTGAAAAACATTTTCTAAAGTTAACCATTCTAAATACGCAGAAGTCACTTTTCCCACTGGACATGGTGGCTTGTTTTTGGTTTCAAAGCTCTTTCTGGGAATCTGGCTGTAGTTCTGGAAGGAAACCACCCTAAGGCGTCCCTGGTCCCTGAGCCTGTGCACCTTTTTGGCAAATGCACACGTCAGACTCCCGTTGTCAACAAAGATCACAATGGAGCCAGATTCATTAGGTGCCTTTTAAGTGAGTATGTTTGCAAGGAAGGACCACTGTTGCCTGAGAGACACTCAGCCCTGCCTCTCAGTGCAATAGTCCCTGGACAGGAGCTGTGGCTGCTTTGGGCTCCGGCCTGTGCACCTCAGGCGCTAGGGGGACGATGTCTGCAAAGTGTGCGTCCTGTGAATAGCAGGGGGCAGGCGGGAGGGGCTACGCTCTGCTCTCACCCTGCTGTTCCTCTCCCCTCAGCTGCACTGGGATCGCATCTCCTTTGTTCTGTCCTCAGCTGTGCAGCTGCGGTCTGTAAGGTGGTGGGAGCCGCAGGCGGGACTCAGGGG
>PVJN01017907.1:11689-39919 GCA_004026805.1 Lasiurus borealis
AGGCGCCGGGGGCTCCGCTGCAACCGCAGGCCCCTCGGGCTCGCCGTGTGGGTTCCAGCCGGGACCGGGCGTCCGGTCTGTCCCCGCGGCAGGGCCTTGGGCTGCGGAGCGTGTCTGGGCGGCTCTGCACCCACGTCCCCGCGGCTCCGCAGTGGGTGCGGTGACCGCGTGGAGGGTCATTGGGGACAATGGTGACTCGCTCTCCGCGGTTCGTGCATGGGGGGAGCTGTGGTCTGTGGGGTCCCTTGTCCCTCCTTTCCCCCCAGAAGGATCCCGTTTTCTCCTGAGTTTTGATGTGTGTGGAGCAGGCTCTCAAGCCCATTCCCTGTCCCCCAGGCCCAGCTCTGCAGCAAATGCCTGCATTCCCAGTCTCTCCCCCCAATCTTAAACCCCATGTTGCCTTCTCTGAGTCTCAGCAACTTGTTTTGTGGTGCTTTTCAAATTGTTAAAAACAGAATTCAGCTGAGTAAGTGGAAGGTCTAACTGACTTGATTCCTCTTCACAAAAGAGGCCGCATCCCATCTGGTAAATAGAATCTCAGAGGAGCTGTTCAAAATGGAAGGCGTTTACCATAGGAAGAAGAGAAATGGCTTTGAGTGGTTATTAGCAAAAGAAAAGAGGATTGCTTCAGGCAGGGTCCTCTTTCCTTAGGCTCTAAGGTAAGGAACAGCAGGAGGCTTTCAGACAGATTGTTGTTGAACAGCAAGTTGCAGAGTGACTGGTTAGAATTTTACTCCTGGGAGAGGTGAAACTGCAGTTACATACAGGCATGGACCCCTGAACCCGGGAGTACATCTTGAGGCAGTTTTGTTGTTTTCAGTTCTCTCACACACACCTGCGTGGTGTTTCCTGCTACACACCTGGCCATAGGGGGTAGCCTGTGGGTCCTAGGCAGCAAACCTGTGCAACATGCTACTGTACTGAATACTGTTGGCAATTGTAATGCAGTGATAGTAAGCATTTCTGAAAAGGTGCAGTAAACATGTGGTGTGCGAGATAGGAAATGGTACATTGGTGTGGGGCACTGACCCTGAATGGGCTACAGGACTGGAGGCTGCTCTGCCTTCAGTGATTGGTGAGTGAATATAAAGGCCTAGAATGCTACCGTGCATGACTGTAGACTTTATCACACTGTACAGGTAGGCCAGGAAGTTTACAAAACACAGATTCAGTCAAGCCCCCGAGGCAGTGATGCAATCAAAAGGCACAGTCAGCACAAGACCTCTGAGGCTGCTGCATAAAACAGCACACTGCTTCACAGCAAAGTTTTCTTTCACTAAGTAGAAAGCTCACAACGACAAAGAGGAAAGTATCGCAAATACATGAACCAGTTTCTCATCATCAGGTATTCTACGTAGTGACCGTACTGTATGTGCTGGACTTTCATAGGACTGGCCCACAGGAAGCTTGTTCACACCAGCATCATCATAAGCATCTGAGCAATGCATTTCCCTAGTGGGTATGACATCACTGGGTGATTGCAGTTTCTCAAATCCACTGTAATCTTTTATTGTTATAGAAGAGATTTTATTTTTCATTAAGTTATAATTAACATACATTATATTAGGTTAAGGTGTACAGCATAATGATTTAATATGTGTATGTATTGTGAAGTGACCATCACAATAAATGTAGTTGTCATCTGTCATCATACATACTTACAGAATATTTTTTCTTGAAAAGAGAACTTTTAAGATTTACTCTTACCAACATTCAAATCTGAAATATAGTATTACTAACTGCAGTCTCCGTGCTGTAAGCTGCATTTCCATGACTTATTTTATAGCTGGAAGTTTGTGCCTTTTGACACCTTTCATCTATTTGACCCCATCACACCCCTTTACACCACTCCTGCAACCTCTAGTAACCATCAAGTCTATGCTGTGTATCTATAGAGTTATTTTTTTAAAGGTTCCAAAGATAAGTGAGAACACATGGCATTTCTCTTTTTCTGACTTATTTCACAAAGCATCCTGCCCTCCAGGTCCAGGAATGTGTTGTTACAAGTGGCAGAATTTATTTTTCTAATGGCTGAATAATACGATAATATTCCGCTGTGTGTGTATGTGGGTGTGTGTATGCACCATTTTCTTTAAAAAAAAAATTATTTTTCATTGGTTTTTGGAGACAGTGGAAGAGAAAGGGAAAGACAGAGAGAAATATCGATGTGAGAGAAATACATCACTGGTGACCTCCTGCACATACCCCAACCTGGGCTCAGCCCAGCGAGGTGCAGTTGCATCCAAGGTGCGTACCCTTGACCAGAATCAAACCTGGGCCCCTTTTGTTCACAGGCTTAAAATTCTCCTTCTTTGTAGTGTCTTTATCTGCTTTTGGAATTAGAATAATGCTGGCCTCATAAAAAGGGTTTGGAAATGTTCCTTCCTCTTGGAGTTTCTGAAATAGTTTGAGGAGTAAAGGTGTAAGTTCTTTGAATGAAGAAGAACTCCCCTGTGAAGCTGTCTGGACCTAGACTTTTATTTGCTGTGAGTTTTTAAATTACTGCTTCAATTTCATCAGTTGTTATTGGCCTATTCAGGTTTTCTGATTCCTCCTGATTCAGTTTTAGGAGGTGGATTTTTCCTAGGAATTTGTCCATTTCATCCACATTGTCCAGCTTGTTGGCATATAGTTGTTCATAGTGTTTTCTTACAATCCTTTGTATTTCTGTGGGGTTGGTAATTACTTCTCCACTTTTGTTTCGGTTTTACTTATTTGGGACCTCTCTCTTTGTTTCTTAATAAGTGTGACCCAGCTTATCAATTTTTTTATCCTTTCAGAGAACCAGCTCTTGGTTTCATTCGATTTGTGTGTGTGTGTGTGTGTGTGTGTGTGTGTGTGTGTGTGTGTTGTTTTTTTAGTCTTCATGTTATTTGTTTCTGCTGTAATCTTTAATATTTCCTTCCTTTTACTTACTCTGTTCTCTTTTTAGTTCTTTAAGTTGTAGGGTTAAATAATTTATTATTGATTTTCCTTGTATTTTGAGGTACACCTGTAGTGCTATGAATCTTCCTCTAAGAACTCCTTTTGATATGTCCCAGAAATTTGGGGTTGTTTGTTCATTTTCATTTGTTTCCAGGAATTTTTTTATGTCTTTCTTGATCTCTTTGGTAACCCCTTCCTTCTTTGATAATATGCTCTTTAGCCTCCATGTGTTTAAATGTTTTGGGTATGTTTTCTGTAGTTGATTTCTAATTTCATTCCACTGTGATCTGAGAAGATGCTTGATATGCTTTCAGTCTTCCTGACATTCTAGAAACTTATTTTGTGTCCTAATGTTGTCTTTGTGAATGTTCTGTGTGCACTTGAGAAAAATGTATATTCTGCTGCCTTGGACTGAAATGTTCTATAAACAGCAGGTAAATCCATCTGATCCAGTGTGTCCTTTAGAGTCACTGTCTTCTTGTTAAATTTTTGTCTGAAAGATCTATCCAGTGAAGTCAGCAGGGTGTTGAAACCTCGAACTATGATTGTATTGTTGTCTATCTTGTAGGAGTTATATAATATATTTAGGTGCTCCTATATTGTTGCATATATGTTTAGCAGGGTTATAACCCCTTGTTGGATCAATCCCTTTGTTGTCTCTAGTGATGGCTTTCATTTTAAAGTCTATTTTGTTGGGTATGAGTATTGATACTCCAGTTGTGTGGGTTTTTTTTTTTCCAATTGGAAAAAAATTTATTTCATCCCGTCACTCTCATCATGTATGTGTCTTGTTTTGAGGTGGGTCTCTTGTAGACAGCATAAAGTTGGGTAATATTTTTTATCCATTCAGCTACATAGTACTTTTAGATTGCAGCATTTAACCTATTGACATTTAGGGTTATTATTGGTAGGTAGTTATTGCCATTTTAATTCTGTATGCCTAAATTTCCCTCTCTGTTTCTTTTCATTATAGCAATCCCTTTAGCATTCATTCTTTTTTTTAAATTTAAATTCTTTATTGCTTAAAGTATTACATATATTTCCTTTTTGCCCCATTGACTTCTCGCCAGCTACTCCCACCCCCAGCACATGCCCTCACCCACTCTTCTCTCTGTCCATTGGTTATGCTTATATGCATGGATACAAGTCCTTTGGTTGACCTTTTATTCTGCCCTCCTACCCTGCCTTCCCTCTAAGATTTGGTGTTCTGTTTGATGCTTCTGTGTCTATGGATCTATTTTTATTGATCAGTTTATGTTGTTTATAATATTCCACAATGAGTGAGATCATATGATATTTATCTTTCTCCAACTGGCTTATTTCGCTTAGCATCATGCTCTCCAGGTCTATCCATTCTGATGCAAATGGTAAGAATTCTTTCTTTTTCATAGCAGCATAGTATTCCATTGCATAGATGTACCACAGGTTTTTAATCCATTCATCTGCTGATGAACATTTAGGCTGTTTCCAACTCTTAGCTATTGTAAATTGTTCTGCTTGGTATTGATTGGTATTTCTGATTTCTTGGGATATATTCCTGCAAGCGGGATTACTAGGTCAAACGGGAGTTCCATTTAAAAAAAAAAAATATATATATATATATACTAGAGGCCTGGTGCACAAAATTTGTACATTGTGTGTGTGGGGGGTGTCCCTCAGCCCAGCCTGCATCCTCCAATCTGGGACCCCTTGGAGGATGTCCAACTGCCAGTGTAGGCCCGATCCATGTGGGACATCCCTCTCACAATCTGGAACTGCTGGTTCCCAAATGCTTGCCTACCTGATTGCCCCTAATCACTTCTGCCTGCCAGTCTGATCATCCCCTCTGCCAGCCTGATCGATACTTAAGTGCTCCCTTGCCAGCCTGATTGTCCCCAACTGCCCTCCTCTGCTGGCCTGATCACCCCCAACTGCCCTCCCCTCCTGGCCTGGTAACCCCCAACTGCCCTCCCCTGCTAGCCCAGTCTCTCCCAACTGCCCTCCCTTGCTGGCATGGTCTTCCTAACTGCCTTCTCCTGCCAGCCTGGTCGCCCCCAAATGCCCTCCCCTGCAAACCTGGCCCCTCTAACTACTCTTTCCTGCTAGCCTGGTTGCCCCTAACTACCCTTCCCTGCTGGCCCAGTCACCTTGCAGACTGACGGGTCCCATACCCCCACTGGGGATATGCCCACAACCAAGATACATGCCCCTTACTGGAATCGAATCTGGGACCCATCAGTCTGCAGGCCAACGCTCTATCCACTGAGCCAAACCAGTTTCGGCAGATTTTATTTTTTTTTTACAGAGAGAAAGGGAGAGAGATAGTTAGAAACATCAGATGAGAGAGAAACATCGATCAGCTGCCTCCTACAAACCCCCTACTAGGGATGTGCTCATTACCAAGGTACATGGTCTTGACTGGAGTTGAACCTGGGACCCTTCAGCCTGCAGGCCAATGCTCTATCCACTGAGCCAAACCGGTTAGGGATAGGGAGTTCCATTTTTAATTTTTTGAGGAAACTCCATACTGGTTTCCACAGTGGCTGTACCAATCTGCATTCCCAGCAGCAGTGCACCAGGGTACCTTTTCTCCACATCCTTGCCACCACTTGTCATTTTTTGAATTGTTGATGATAGCAATTCTGACAGGTGTGAGATAGTTCCTCATTGTTGTTTTGATTTGCATGTCTCAGATGATTAGTGGCTTTGAGCATGTTTTCATATGGCCTTCTATATGTCCATTTCAGAAAGTGTCTATTTAAGTCCTTTGCCCCCTTAAGCATTTTCTGTAATGTTGGCTTGGTGCTGATGAATATCTTTAGGCTTTTTTTTTTTTTGGTCTGGGAAGCTCTTTAACTGTTTATTTTGAATGATAGCCTTGATGGATATAATAATCTTAGTTTCAGATCCTTGCTTTCCATTACTTTGAGTACTTCATGCCATTCCCTTCTGGCCTGTAGAGTTTCTAATGAGAAATCATGTGTCAGCCTTATGGGAAACTCCTTTGTAGGTAACAGTTTGCTTTTCTCTTGCTGCCTTTAAGATTTTTTGTCTCTAATTTTTTGCATTTTTATTATGATGTGTCTGGGCTTGGGTCTGTTTGGGTTCTTCTTGCTTAGGGTTCTGTAGAATGTGGAACCTTCTGAAAGTGGCTTTTCTCTGTCCTGTGGGATGCAGGCTGCTCATCTGAGCTGAATCCAATGTATGTGTTTCTTCCCTTCAGAGTCTTTATGCTTCACCTAGGGCAGTAGTCAGCAAACTCATTAGTCAACAGAGCCAAATATCAACAGTACAATGATTGAAATTTCTTTTGGGAGTCAAATTTTTTAAACTTTAACTATAGGTAGGTACATTGTTATTAACTTAATTAGGGCACTCCTAAGCTGGCCTTTGCTAAAAATTTAAGGGGCCAAAGCGCCGCATGTGGCTCGCGAGCCGCAGTTTGCTGACCACTGACCTATGGAAACTCTTTCACTCTAGTTTCCCTGAGAATGAAAATGTCAATTGATTGAGTGTGTCAGGTGGAAACAAAAGGAGAGAAGAGTAATACAACTCAGAAGGATAGCCCAGTGGGTGGGCATCAACCTTCGAATCAGGAAGTCGGTGTTGCATTCTGGTCAGGACACATGCCTTAGTTTCAGGCATGATCCCTTGATCCCCAGTAGGGGGCATGCAGGAGGCAGCCGATCAATGATTCTCTCATTATGGATGTTTCTCTTTATCTCTCTCTATTTTCTTCTCTGAAATATACTATATATATATATATATATATATATACATATATATATATATATATATATATATATGAATGTGAGAGAGAGAGAGAAAGAGAGGCTGACCTAGCTGGTTTTCCTCAGTGAATAGAGCATCTGCTTGTGAATTGATGTGTTCCAGGTTCGATTCTGAACAAGAGCACACACTTGGTTGCAGGCTCCTCCCTGGCCTGGCCCTGGCCCTACTCTGGCTATGTGCAGGAGGCAACTAATTGATGTTTTTCTCTCACGTTGATACTTATCTCTGTCTTACCCTCTCTCTTCCACTCTCACTAAAAATCAGTGGAAAACTATACTCAGGTGAGCATTAAAAAAAGAGAGAGAGAAAGATACAGGATGAAAAAAGCAAGGAAATTTGTGAAAGGAAACAGATTTTTCTTTTCCCCTTTTATGCAAGAGAAACTCCAAATGTGAAAATGAATGTATTTAAGTTTTCAGGCACATTTTTTGTTAAGTTTTCTAAATATATTCTTATTGATTTCAGAGAGTAAAGAGAGGGACAGACAGAAATATCAATGATGAGAGAGAATCATGGATTGGCTGCCTCCTGCATGCCCCCTACTGGGAATCCAGCCCAAAACTCAGGCTTTTCCCTGACTGGGAATCTAACCATGATCTCCTGGCTCATGGGTCAACACTCCACCACTGAGCCACACCTACAGGGCATATTTTTTATTTTTAGATTATTGTTTGTATGGCATGTTTCTTGAGCAAGCATATGAAACTCTCCTGCTCGCTGTTTGTGGCCCAACCAATATAACGATATGTAAGACACGTTCTAATAAAAGTTTTGTTAACTTAATTTTTACACTATCCTGTTATATATAATCCTATGTAATAAAGAGCTAAATATGCAAATGGTTGTCACTCCCTCATGGCCTCCAATGGGAACTGCTCAGACACTCAACACTGGAGAGAGAGAAATGGAGACCAGCCATGCACAAATGAGCTCCTGAGAGAGGAATGGGGACCAGCCAGGCTGCAGCCCAGGTGAGGGACAAGCCACACACCCCATGATCCTGTGTGCCTGCAGCTAGCCAGAAGGAGGGAAACCTAGGTCCCAGGTGCCTGTGACCAGCTGGAAAAGAGTCCTGGATCCCATGTGTGGGGTGAGGTAGAGGTGGTTCATGGTTATCAGGCCAGTAGTGGAGCAGTTAGGGGCAGTCAGGCAGGAAGGCAGAGGTGGTTAGGAGCAATCTGACAGGTAAAAGGGTTATGGGTGATCAGGCAGGCAGGCACTCGAGTGATTAGGAGTGAGCGCTCCCAGATTTTGAGAGGCAGTCAGATATCCCCCAAGCGGTCCTTGATTGGAGAAGGTGCAGGCCAGGCTGAGGGACCTGGGCTTTAAAAAAAAAGGGGAGAGAGAGAGATACAGGATGAGGAGTCAGCTGCCTGGGCCTGAGTGTGGGCAGACTCTAAGGCAGCGGTTCTCAACCTGTGGGTCTTGACCCCTTTGGGGGTTGAATGACCCTTTCACAGGGGTTGCCTAAGTCCATTGGAAAATGCAGATATTTACATCATGATGCATAACAGTAGCAAAATTTCATGGTTGGGGGTCACCACCACATGAGGAACTGTATGCAAGGGTCGCGGCCTTACGATGGTTGAGAACCACTGCTCTAAGGTTCAATGACTGAGTTTTTGTATCCCCCCACCACCACGAATTTCATGCACCTGGCCTTTAGTTCTATATAATAAAAGGCTAATATGTAAATTATCCCCTGGGGAGTTTGACTAACCAGTTTGACTACTTGCTATAATATGCACTGACCACCAGGGGGCAGTGTGGAATGAAGGAAGACCCTAACTGGCTCTGATCGCTTGCCAGGCCTAGGGATCCTGCCCATTCATCAATTTTGTGCCCTGGGCTTCTAGTTATTAATAACAAACTACAACATTCGCTAATGACTGATTACTTAAATCATTTTGCATTCATTTCCCTTAAGCTAAGGTGAACCATTTCTCTCCACTAATACTAGCAGCAAATATTTTAAAGCTGATTGCCTCATCAAGTCTTGTTTGGTGTGTGCAACAGGAAATATTTTGCTTTTGGAGAACGACAAAAATAGGTTCATTTTGTTACATTTATTAATTTGTGTAGTTATTCAGTGTCTGCTAAGTTAATGTTCAAGAAAAAATATTTTATTAAAATATTCTTTTATTTTATGTTAACAATTACTCATTTATTTCAGTCTTTTGTATTCAGCATGTCTATCAAAATAAACCTACATTTCTATGACAATTGAAGCTTTTGTTCTTTTGTATCCCACATAAACCTAAACCTTGTTTTTTTGGCACTCAGCCATGAGCATCCCCATCCCCACTAGGGATCAACCCTGCAACCTGG
The DNA here is from genome assembly GCA_004026805.1 of Lasiurus borealis. NCBI lineage: Eukaryota > Metazoa > Chordata > Mammalia > Chiroptera > Vespertilionidae > Lasiurus > Lasiurus borealis. The sequence goes on from PVJN01017907.1 coordinate 20,714, forward strand.
GCATGTGATCTGAATAGGGATGGTTCATAGGTGGATGCCCAAATACTGAGTAATGCAGTTCAGGCAAACTATGCATTTTTGATGATTGCCAACAGCTCTTGTCCCTATTGCCTCCCAGATGAACAAACTAATAAGAAAGCCTGGGTGGTGTCTCCTGTAGAGCAGGCAGGTGATTCAAACCACAGAACCCCTGCCTGTGCAGAACTCTTGCCCAGGATCCATCTACGAAGCCCCACATGACCACAGGAGGCTCCATTTCTGGCTCTGAAGCCAGGTCTCAGCTGCTTGAGAGGCCAGCCCGGCCCTCCTTTGAGACCTCTGTGTGAGTCCTAAGGCTTTTCTGCTCTCCTGGTGTGGGTGTGAGGGGTGACACACCAGCATCACTCTCATCCACACCTCTGCGGGTGACCAGAACACTTGAACTTGCTGCCAGGAACAGCACATCCCAACATACCAGCCTGTGGGCCTGTCTTCCCTTTCTCAGACTTGCTCACCTGTGGCTGCTGGGTGCCGGGCGGGTGGAGCTGGGAGCTGTGCTGCCCCATGTGGCATTGCTGAGCCTGTTGTGCCTCACTTCTGTGTACCAGAGTGGGCAGTTTCATGCATTTCTAGGCAACTGGCAGGCAGAGTATAATATTGGGCCTCTTTAAAGTGGTTCTGGAATCATTTGCTCTGGCTCTGCCACATAAATAAATGTGACACTAAAGATAGCAGGTTAATTTTTAAGTTAATGATATTGTATGGCCTATGAGTGATGTTATAACTACCCAGATGGCCCTTGGCAGAAAAAGGTTCCCAGCCCCTGCTGTGTAGGAAAAATAATCAGGGTTCCACCAGGAGGTTATCTTATTCCTTCCTCTCCCTGGACCTAAAACGAGAGAGGTTTTCTATTTTGTCATTGCTCTACTGATTAGATCACTGGTTTTTCTGGCATCACAAGTGGTGAGTGGGAACCTTTTCTCTGTTCCCTACACATAGACATCAGTGGGTAGGATGTCTCTCTGGGAGCAGCATTTAGGAGAATTATGCTGTTGGGCAGGTCCTATGCGTGGGATAGACTGTTCTACTGCTGGAACTCACAGGAGAGCTCAGAAATGAGACCAGTTGGGAGAAGAGCCCCTACCGTAGCATCAAGTTTTTGGAGAAAATTACTTTTTTATAAGTTTTATGTGTTCAGATTGAAAGTTTTTTTTAACATATTAGGATTTATCCACATTTTTTTTTCTTCTTCCTCAAGATTGCTGTTGCTAGTCAGAGTTTTTCTTTTTTGTTCCTTATAAAATTTTTGTATATTTGTCCTATTTATGTGAAATACACCATTGATATCATGATAGGAATTGCATTTTATTGGCTAATAAAATTATATAAGTTTCAATGTACAATGGTATAACATATCACATGTATATTTTATTGTGTGTTCCCCGCTCAAAGTCTTCCATCACCATTTAATCCTCCTCTTTTCTACTTCCTCACAGCCCCTTCCCATCTAGGATCCCATGCAGTTGTCTGAGTCTAAGAGTTTGTTTGTGTTGCTTAATTCCACCCCCTTTTTTCATCCAGTTTCCCAACACCCCTTCCCCTCTGAGAACTGTCAGTCTGTTCTGTGTATCTATGAGTCTCTGTAGACTTTGTTAGTTTCTCTTCTTTACATTCCAAATAAAAATGAAATCATGTGATATTTGTGTTTTTCTTACTGGTTTATTTCACTCAGCATAATGCTCTCCAGGCACATCTGTTCTGTCACAGAGAGTAAGACTTCCTTCATTTTTATGGCTGAGTAATATTCAATTGAATTGTACCATAATTTTTTTTATCCACTAGCCTACTCATGGGTACTTGAGCTTCCTCCAAATCGGGACTGTTGTAAATAATGCTACAGTGAAGGCAAGGGTGCATATTTTCTTTTGCATTAACATTTTAGTTTTTCAGTTATAGTCCCAGAAGTGATATTGCTGGTTCATTGTTGGAGCTGAACTGCAGACCCTGAATGATGGAAGAATGGATTTGTCCAACATAACATTTGCAGTGAAAGAGAGGACTAAGGGACTATCCTGCTAACAGAACCAGACATCCTTGACTGCCTGCCTTTGTTGGGCTTTTATTGTAACAGCAGTTTGAGATAAAGTTTATCTTTCAGATGAAGTCAGTAGGGTCAGTCATTTTGGAGGACACAGGTGTTAGTAATGTCCTTTAAGTAAGGACACCCAAAGATAAGTATAAGGATTACAATAAACAGCCAGGGGTCTGCATGAGCACAACTTGTTTGGAAAGATCAAGGAGTAATTAGGGGCACAGCCTTCGTCACTCCCCTAAGTTGGAATTCCGATAAACAGGACAGGCAGCCCGTCCGCACACTTTCTTTTTGTTGGGATGTCCTCCTTACAAACTTTCCAACCAAGCCTCGTGTGCTCCCCAACAGGTCATGAGTCAGTTGTATTCTTAAATTTAGAGGAAACTCCATACTGACACTTGTCCTTCGTGCCTTTATTGATGATAGCCATTCTGACAGGTTGGAGTTTGAAAGTTTTGGAGTTGTCTGACCCAGTTGCAATTTGTTAGATTAAGCTGCTAGAGGGCAGGCCATTCATATGCAAAAGTCGCTGCACCACTGGGTGGGTTTGTAGGCTAGGGTGTGGCAAACAACAATGACTGGCAGTCAGCCCTCTCTGCCTTGTGCTGTGTCCAGCGCCCCAGCACAGTTAACAATTATTCCAGTGTGCAACTCTGTGAAAGAACCACCCTCCCTTTCTGACCCCGATTCTCATGTGTCTCCATACCTCTGCCTTTTTGAGCCTCTGCAACGTCTTACCACGTCTGGATGCACTTTTCCTTTCCTTCTAGTTATAAAACTTCCACTCCACCAGCTTTCCTGTGGTTCTGGGAGATAGTTGTTTTGTCTTTTAGTTGTAGTTTTGGTGTGGTTGCAAGAGACAGCACGTACAGATGTATATCTTATGCCGCCATCTTGGTTCGCCATTCCACTGCTTTATACGCTGTTTTTAGGCAGGGACCATATTGTTTTTATTACTATAGTGTGATAACATAGTTGGATATTAGGTAGTGTGATTGATTAATCCACATTTGTTCTTCTTTCTCAAGATTGCTTTTGCTATTCAGGAATAATAGCAACAGCAATCTTGAGGAAGATTTTTTGGTCCCATATAAAATTTGTGTATATTTGTTCTAGTTATATGAAATACACAATTGGTATCTTGATAGGAATTGCATTGACTTTATAGATTGCTTTGTTAGTATGGACACTTTAATGATACTAATTTTTCCCTATCAATAAACACTATATATACTTCCATTTATAGTTTAAATTCCAATTACATTGACATTTAATTTTATTTTGTATTAGTTTCCAGTGCAGAAAATAGTGTTTATTTAAGTTTTACAGAGTTTTCTTCCATATATTTTCAGTACTCACAAGACACCTTATGTATTTTGGAATCATGTGCCATGTCAATATGAAAATATTGCAGATTTTAAAAATATATATATTTTATTGATTTTTCACAGAGAGAAAGGGAGAGAGATAGAGAGAAAGAAACATCGGTGAGAGAGAAACATCGATCTGCTGCCTCCTGCACACCTCCCACTGGAGATGTGCCCACAACCAAGGCACATGCCCTTGACTGGAATTGAACCTGGGACTCTTCAGTCCGAAGGTTGACGCTCTATCCACTGAGCCAAACCAGTTTCGGCAGTATTGCAGATTTCAATAAAGGGCCTTGTACATGCCAAATCTTAAATTGTTCCTCAAGATTAAGGCCCCAGTTATAGTGTCACAATTCTGCCAGAAAGACTTCTTTTGTGTGTGATCTTACTTAAATATATGTGTCCATGTGTCCCAGAAATCAGTATGAGGTAACCCTTGGGCTCATGAGTAGATGACTTCTGTAGAGGGCTAAGTTGCCCTATCTTGATCATGCCTGATCTCAAACTCTAATGTCTTATCTGAATGAAATGAGAGAGGCAAAAGTTCAAACTGAGTTACTAATAAATATAAAACCAAATGATAATTCATACTCCTCCATAAGAATATTTTCATCCATTCAGGTGTATCTAACTATTTCTAATAATCTGGAGTACTTCAGAACAATATGGTCAAGTAAATTTCCACACACTGTCTGGTCTCTCTATTTGGTGATAAGTATAGAAGAGAAAGCTACAAGGCTCTTATTGTATTCATAATCATTAAACTTTATGCAGATATGACAGTAGGTTTCATGGAATGCTCCATGAAATGGTGGTTATAATGCAAATGACTTTTCTTATAAAATAGTAGTATTTTAATTTATTAATATAAAAGTTGTTCAATGTGAATTTTACCTTGACATTTGAGAACAATGAAGACTTGAAGTGATTACAGTAAAATCATATCATTAAAAATACCATGTGTTCTAGAGAAAATGAGTGTAGCAAATTAATAATAGTTTTGCAATCAAGTCATACACTGAATGTTGGGGACAATGTAGCCTATGTGAACTTCTTTTTTAATTTATATATTTTTTTTATTTTTTTAATAAAGCTTTTTTTTAAAATATATTTTATTGATTTTGAAAGAGGAAGGGAGAGAGACAGAAAGTCAGAAACATCAATGAGAGGGAGACATCGATCAGCCGCCTCCTGCACTCCCCACAGTGGAGATGTGCCCGCAAGTAAGGTACATGCCCCCGACAGGAATCGAACCTGGGACCTCTAAGTCCACAAGCCGACACTCTATCCACTGAGCCAAACCGGTCTTGGCTTTAATTTATTTTTTAAATAAATCTTTATTGTTCAGATTATTATAGATGTTCCTCTTTTCTCCCCTCCCCCCTATAGCTCCTCTCCACTTGATTCCCCCACCCCATGCCCTTACTCTCCTCATCCATAGGTGTAAGATTTTTAAAAAAATATATTTTATTGATTTTATTTTTTACAGAGAGGAAAGGAGAGGGATAGAGAGTTAGAAACACCGATGAGAGAGAAACATTGATTAGCTGCCTCCTATACACCTTCCAGTGAGGATATGCCAGCAACCAAGGTATATGCCCTTGACTGGAATTGAACCTGGGACTTTTCAGTCCATAGGCCGACGCTCTATCCACTGAGCCAAACCAGTTTTGGCCATCGGTGTAAGATTTTACCAAACTCTTCCCACACCTCTCCTGCCCTCTTCCCACTGAGAATTGTCAGTCTATTCCCTTTCTAAGCCCCTGATTCTATTATATTCACCAGTTTATTTTTTCATTCGATTTTTTATTAACTTGATTTTTAGATTCAGTTGATAGATACGTATTTGTTGTCACTTTGTTGTTCATGATTTTTATCTTTACATTTTTCTTCTTTTCTTAAAGAATACCCTTCAACATTTCATATAATCCTGGTTTGGCGGTGATGAACTTCTTTAGCTTTTTATTGTCTGTGAAACTCTTTATCTGACCCTCAATTCTAAATGATAGCTTTGCTGGGTAGCGTAATCTTGGTTGTAGGTTCTTGCTATTTATCACTTTGAATATTTCTTGCCACTCCCTTCTGGCCTGCATAATTTCGGTTAAGAAATCAGCTGACAGGTGTATGGGTACTCCCTTGTAGGTAACTAACTGTTTTTCTTTTGCTGCTTTTAATATTCTCTTTGTCTTTTGCCCTTGGCATTTTAATTATGATGTGTCTTGGTGTGGTCCTCTTAGGATTCCTTTTGTTTGGGGTCCTGTGCACTTTCTGGACTTGTAAGTCTATTTCTTTCATTAGGTAGGGAAAGTTTTCAGTCATTATTTCTTCTAATAGGTTTTCAATATTTTACTCTCTCTCTTCTTCTGGCACACCCATAATTTGGATGTTGGTACGCTTGAAGTTGTCCCAGAGGCTCCTTACACTATTTTCATATTTTTTGGATTCTTTTTTCTTTTTGTTTTTCTGGTTGGTGTTTTTTGCTTCCTCATTATTTCAAATCTTTGGTTTGATTCTTGGGGTCCTCTAGTCTACTGTTGGATTTCTGTATATTATTCTTTATTTCAGACAGTGTATGCATTAATTTCTGCCTGGTCCTTTTCCATTTCTTTTGGCATTCTCATTAGGATCCTTGAAGGTCTCACTAAGTTCCTCAGCGGTCTCACCAAGTTTGTCGGCGGTTTGTAGAAGATTCTTAAGTTACCTTATAACTATGGTTTTGAACTCTATATCCAGTAGTTTTCTTTCTTCCATTTCTTTGTGACATGTTTCTTTGTCTCTGCATTTTGGCTGCTTCCCTGTGTTGATGGTATGGCTTTGTGTGGTAAGTGACCTATAGGGCCCATTGGCTCAGCCTTGCCACTCACCTAAGGTGGATAGTCTGATTTTTATTTATTTATTTATTTGTTTATATTTTATTGATTTTTTATAATGAGGAAGGGAGAGAGACAGAGAGTTAGAAACATCGATGAGAGAGGGACATCAATCAGCCGCCTTCTGCACGCTCCGTACTGGGAATGTGTCTGCAACCAAGATACATGCCCTTAACCGGAATCAAACCTGGGACCCTTCAGTCCGCAGGCTGATGCTCTATCCACTGAGCCAAACGAGTTTCAGCAAGGTGGACACTCTTGGTGCACCCCTTGTGGGCTGTGCACAGTCTTGTTGCAGTTAAGCCTTGATTGTTATTAGTACACTGGGAGGAATTGACCTCCAGGCCAATTGACTGAGGACCCACTGTATCTTTAATAGAAGAACTGCTGTGCTGGAGACACCCCTTTGGGGCAGTGGGCTTTGGTATTAACTGAGTCTGCCTCTTGAGTGTGTCACTTATGTATGTGAGAAGTTGAAATCTGGTGTCGTCTCATATTGACCTCTAGGTACACTGGTTCCTGGATCTCCAAGGAGGTGCAGGTCAGCTAGTGTCTGAGGCCACCCAGCAAGAGCTACAGGGAGATATGCAGATTTGTCCTCTTTGCTTGGAATTTGAAAGTTTTGGAGCTGTCTGACCCAGTTGCAATTTGTTAGCTTAAGCCATGAAAGGGCTGGCCATTCATATGTAAAAACTGCTGCACACAACTCCAGTGGGCTTGTAAACTGGGTGGGGTGTGGCCTCAGGGAATCACTACGGTATGGCAATCAGTGATGGTTGCCAGTCAGCCATCTCTGAGTCTCCGTGTTTCTGTGTCTTCGTGTTTCTGTGTCCTGCGTCCCATGCCCAGCTCAGTAAACAATGATTCCTGCACGCACCTCTGCAAGAAAGCCATCCTCACTTTGCCAACCCGATGCCAGAAAGTCCAGTTTCTCCCTATATGAGTCTGGGTCCCCAGAGTCTCACTGGAAACTGGAGTTCAGAGGAGTCGGAAGCTTGTATCTCCGTTCCAATTGGAAAAAAACCGTACACTCAGTCGCCGCCTGATTCATGTGTGCCAACATACCTCTGCTTTTCTGAGCCTCTGTACCTCCTACACAGTCTCAATGAGCTTTTTTCTTTCCTTCTAGTTGTAGGACTGCTCCGCCAGCTTTCCTGTAGTTCTGGGTGGTAGTCATTTTGTCTTTTAGTTGTAGGTTTGGTGTGGTTATGAAAGGCAGCACGTACAGGTATATACCTTATGCTGCCAGATCGGTTTCTCCTCTGTAAACTTCTTTTGAATTATATATAAATCCCCAGTGCTGAATGTCTCACCCATTCTTCTATATGCATATGTGGGATATTTTAGGACTCAGTGGCCTTTGAGGATGTTAATGTGGAGTTCACCATGGAGGAGTGGGCTTTCCTGGATCCTACCCAGAAGAAACTCTACACAGATGTGATGATGGAAACCTTCTGGAAGTTAGCATCAGTAGGTAGTTATGACAATTTCCTTTTTTAAAAAAAAAATTATTTTAGAGAAAGGAGTTGGGAGAGAATGAGAGAAAAACCAATGATGAGAAAGAATCACTGATTGACTCCTACTCCTCGCCTCACACTGGGGATCTAGCCTGCAAACTGGTCCTACTGGGAATTGACCTGCGACCTTCCAGTTTATAGGTTGACAGGCAACCACAGAGGAACTCTGGCCTGCAACAACTTTTTACTTATTTAGTCAATTGGAAAACTAGTATTGCTTACTCATTAATGCTGTTTCAGAAACTGAAATATGGAAAGGGAATACATTGGTAATTAAGCTAGGAATGATCACAGCTCATTGTGTACTTAAAATCTAACCATTTTTTTATATTTAATAATTTATAATGCTTTTTCTAGCATGTATTTTAGAAGAAAAGTGTGAAGACTGTGACAGTGAAGATCAGTATGAAAATCATGGGATGAATCTTAGGTGAGTCACATTGACATGAGAAAGCATTAACATCTTTTTTTCCCTCAAAAAATATGATTTTATATATGTACAGAGCCCAATGTATGAAATTTGTGCATGGGTTGGGAGGATTCCCTCAGCCTGACTTGCGCCCTTTCACAATCTGTAACCACTTGGGGGATGTTTCACTGCTGGTATAGGCTCAAACAGGCCTATGTTGATAGCTGGACATCCGTCTTGCAATCTGAATCCCTTGCTCTTAACCACCCGCCTGCTTGCTCCTTACCACTTGCCACACTGCTCCTTAGTGCTGCCATGAAGCAGGAGAGGCTTTAGCCACAGCTTCTGCTTGCAAACCATGAACCTGGCTTCAGCCTGAGCAGCACTCCAGCTGTAGGAGCACACTGATCACCCGGGGTAGCTCCTTCATTGAATGTTTTCCCCCTGGTGGTCACTGCACATCATAGGAAGCAAATGAGTGGCCTTACCATATCATTAGCATATTATGCTTTGATTGGTTGAATGGCAGACCGAACAACAGGACAGTTAGCATAGTAGGTTTTTATTATATAGGATATTTCCTCCCCCCCCTTTTTTTTTTTAAATTTCAGAGAGCTATGGAGAAGAAGAGAGAGAGAAACATCAATGATGAGTGAGATTTATTGATGGCTGCCTCCTGAATGCCCCACACTTGAAATCCAGTCCAAAACCTGAGCATATGCTCTGACCAGGAATTGAACTGTGACCTCCTAGTTCAAAGGTTGGCTCTTAGTGAGCCTCACTGGTGGTGAGCAAATATGTTTTTATTGATTTTAGTGTGTAGAGGTGAGAGGGAGAGATAGAAAAATTGATTGGCTGCCTCCTGCATACCTGTACTGAAGTTAATAAGTCTGAATTCTTGCAGTGTTGCCTTTTGGGAGACTTGAACCAGCTAACCCTTGGTGTGTGGGTCCATGCTGAACCACTGAGCCATATGGGCCCATCCCATAACATAATCTTAAAAACAGGTAATCCAATTATATTGGCCCAGTTTTAAATTTGTTGATTCTTTGAATCTCATCAAAATGTTTTTTTCTTAAATATGAGCTAGATGTTTAGGATATACAAAATAATTACACTTGGAAACAATATACAGAATTACAATTAATGACTATAAATGTTTTCTTAATATCCATAGTCCAACCTATTTCAGAGATTTTGGATATGCACTTTTAAAAATTGGACTGTACAGCTCTAACTGGTTTGGCTCAGTGGATAGAGTATCAGCCTGCAGACTCAAGGGTCTCAGGTTCAATTCCAGTCAATGGCATGTACCTTGCGGACAAATCCCCAGTAGAAGGTGTGCAGGAGGCATCTGATTGATATTTCTCTCTCATTTATATTTCTCTCCCTTCCTCTCTGTAAAAAATAAATCAATAAAATATATTTAAAAAAATAAATAAAAATCGGAATGTACAGAAACTTGACCTTTTCTCTGAAAATGGTAAAAATGTCATTGTCATATTATTAATCAGTATTGAATAGTTAACAGATTATTAATAATATGCTTCTGATTTATACAACAGTGATATGGTAGAGAGACTCTGTACAAGGAAGGATGGTGGTCACTGCAGAGAAAACCTCAGCCAGATTCCAAATTTTAATGAAAAGAAGGAAACTCCTACTGAAAAAAAACAATCTAAATCCAGGTTGTGTAGGCAAATCTTCATGCGTTATTTATCCTTGAATAGCCACCTGAGTTCTCACATTGGAGCCAACCTATACCTCTGTCAGGAATATGAAGAAAGCCCATATAAATGTAAGGAACCTGAGAAAGCTTTAAAACTTCACCAACATATTCAAAGGCATGAAGGCAGCCCCAATGGGAAAGCTGTCCACTATTCAACTTCCCTTAGAAATCATGAAAGAATGCATATTCCTGGGAAACCATATGAATGTAAGCAATGTGGGAAATGCTTTAGTCGTCTCATTTCCTTTAAATGTCACAAAAATACTCATAGTGGAGAGAAACCATATCAAAGTAAGCGATGTGGCAAAGCTTTCAAGGACTCTAGAGAAAATGAAAGAACACACACTGGAGAAAAGCCCTATCAATGTAAGAAATCTGGTAAAGCTTTTAGTTCCACTTCTCTTAAAGATGGTGAAAGAGCACATAATGGCAAGAAACATGAATGTAAGCAATGTGGGAAGGTCTTTAATTGGCTCAGCTCTCTTAGAAAACATAAAAGAAGTCATGACGAAAAGAAGCCTCATGAATGTAAGGAATGTGGTAAAACATTTCTTCGCCGCTACTCTCTTAGAGATCATGAAAGGACCCATTCTGAGGAAAAACCCTATGAATGTAAGCATTGTGGCAAAGGCTTCTATTCTCTAGCTGCCCTCCAACGCCATGAAATAACTCATACCGGGGTAAAATGCTATGAATGTAAGCATTGTGGTAAAGGTTTCTATTATCATACTTCTCTCCAAGATCATGAAAGAACTCATACTGGGGAAAAACCCTATGAATGTAAGCTTTGTGGAAAAGTTTTCTCTTATTCAACTTCACTCCAATATCATAAAAGAACTCATACTGGGGAAAAACCCTATGAATGTAAGCAATGTGGGAAAGCCTTCAGTTCCAGCAGCTCTCTTGCAAATCATAAAAGAAGTCACAATGAAAATAAGCTTCATGAATGTAAGGAATGTGGTAAAACATTCCATAATCACTATTCCCTTAGAAATCATGAAAATACTCATACTGGGACAAAACCATATGAATGTAAGCAATGTGGGAAAGTCTTCAGTTGGCTCAGCTCTCTTGGAAAACATAAAAGAAGTCATGATGGAAAGAAGCCTCACGAATGTAGAGATTGTGGTAAAACATTCCCTGATCAATATCACCTACGACTTCATGAGAGTATTCATACTGGGGAAAAGCCTTTTGAATGTAGCCATTGTGGTAAAGCTTTCTCTTATCCCACTTCCCTTCATCGTCATGAGAGAACTCATAATAAGGAAAAACCCTATGAATGTAAGTAATGGGAGAAAGCCTTTATTCATCCCAGTTCCCTTCAAATCCACAAAAACACTCATTGTGGAGAGAAATCATAATGAATAAAAGAACTGACACTGAAAATAAACCCTATCATGTAAAGATTGTAGAAAAGCCTTTGACTATCCTAATACTTTTTTTTTAATATATCCTCACCAAAGTATATTTTTCCATTGAGAGAGTGGAAATCAGAGAGAAAGATAGACAGCATTATTGATGTGAGAGATTCACATAAATTGTTTGCCTCCTGCATGTGCCCAGACATGAAAACACACACAGTGGAGAAAAACTCTATAAGAATGTAAAGAATTTGGTAGAACTTTCTGTTTCTCCAAGTCTTTTAGAATGAATGGAAAACACATACTTGGAAAAATTATCATAGTGGAGAGAAACCATATCAATTTAAGGAAGATGGTAAAGCCTTCAGCTTTCCAACTGGTTTTTATAGACATGTGAGAACAAAATCTATTGATAAACACTGTTAATGTAAAAAATAATGAAGAGCCTTCATTTATCTCTCAGCTGTGCCATTATGTATGATTATCCATATTGGGGATGGGCCCTAGAAATGTTAGAGGGTTAGAAAGCATTCATTTCTTCCAGTTTATTGAAAGAATGAAAGAACTCGCTGAACAGAAGCCCTGTCATGTAAAGATGATAGAAGAACCTCTGGCCCTCCTACTTATTTACAAATTCATGAAGGGACTCACACCCAAGAATAAGTGCATGAACATGTGGAATGTACCTGGAGAAATAGTGCATACATATAGAGAAGAAGGGAAAGCCTTCAGCTGTCCCTCTTCTGTGGAAAGGACATGAAAAAACTCAAAGTGAACAGTTGTATTGAATATAAAAAGGAAGGAAAACCTTCATCTTTTCTCATCTCTTTACAATACCATTTGAGAATTTACACTGTATAATTGCCAGCTAAAAAAAAAAAAACTTAAAAATTTAATGAATACTTTCAGTGTAGCTTGAAAACTGCACTAGTAGGAAATCTTGTTAGTGAAATTAACTGAAATATGTAAGCCTGTTGCAAATTAAGTCATATACTCCCCAAAACTCACAGCATTAAAGAACTTCTATAAACTTTTGACATATTTGGTCATTATTAGTAATTACTCTTATTTTTGTTTGTTTCTTTAAATTGATGCGTTAGAGTGAGGAAGGCATTCATACATACATAACTGAAATAATTTGAAAGTCACTTATGAAATGGCATATCATTTTGCCGTTATTCAAACAGTGACACAATTTGTGAACTTTTGAAACTTTTGAGTTCCTCCCTGTTGAAGAAAGTTCTGGTCCAGTTGTACCTGTCATGGGTTTTCTATAAGTAGAATGATTCCTGTGCAAGTTCAAGGTGGTTTTCTGGTTAAAACACCAGGAAGCCATTGCTGTTCAGAGGACAGTGATCTCTGGAAAAATTGAAGTGAACTGCTGGTAATATCAGCAAAGCAGATACATTTGATTTCATGGAAGTGGGATGCTTCTGTGCCTTTGATAACAAGAGTAGCCTGAGGTTTTTGTTTTAGCAGAAGGCACCAAGCTGTCCTGTTCATTTTTGCTGTTTTCAGGGATCATTTCCATGTTTACACTTCCAGGAGATCTTATGAAACATGGGGGGAAAGGTGTTGCTTTTATTTCTTTGAAGAGCCAAGAATGTCCAGACTTAGTCCCTCTTCTCCTTTTAGTGTTTTCTTAGTGGAGTAGGTATTTTATGATTTTATTAGGAGCCTAGCATGTGAATTCCCATGGCCCTGCCCACCCACTTGCAGCCCTGTCTTGACCCCCAAACCTGTCCACACAGAGCTGCAGTGTTCCTAGCCCAGCCCCCATACCTTCTGGCCTTCTCTGGCCACTGTAAGCTCAGCCCTCAGTTCCTCAGCCGCCTCACCACTTCCATCCTGTCTCTGGAGCAATGTAGCGGCTCTACACCTTCATGGCACTGGAAGAGAGCATGGAAGCCTCCTGCCTGCTGCACTGTCCTCCTTCCCCTGGCAGGTGGGCAGTCAGAGTACAAGCAGTGGTTGATGGACTGTGGGGTGGGGGGTGGGGATTGTTATGGGCTTTCATCCCTGCCCTCCCTGGCACATGATGGTCCCATCTCCTCCAGGTGCCTCCCCACTTCCACCCTGTCTCTGGAGCAATGCCTCAGCTAATATACTAATGACCTGGTCATTACCCCTTATGGTGTCCTGACAGTTAGCATATTAGCTGTTTATTAGTGTAATCATTGACATCTCCTATGATCCCTGCCACCATCATTCCTTCCACCATGTAAATGAAGAAAGGCAAGCAGAAGTCCTGTCCCGATTTACATAACTCATTATAGTAGAATCTCCATTTTGAAGTCCTAATGTGTGCCATATTGTCCAAAGTAAAAAACTTGAATTCAAAAGATTGCTACTAAATTTATATAATTTTGTACCATTGCAAATGCAGTGTCAAAGTTTCTAAACAGGACTTAAAAGACAACATGGTGATTCACTGCATGACATTCCAGAAAAGATCCAGGGTTGGAGGACTATGGTCCTTTGGGTTGATGGAGAGTTTTCCGTCTTGATGGTAGTGTAAATGCATTCATGAAAACTCATAACTGCTCTTTAAACAGAATGTGCAAATATTAAAAACAATATGAAACAACAAAAATGGTAAAATTGTTCTGCATGTGTAACACTTCCTTCCACCACCTTGGCATCCTTCTGATAAAGAACTGAGAGGTCGAGACTGGTTTGGCTCAGTGGATAGAGCGTCGGCTTGCGGACTGAAAGGTCCCAGGTTCGATTCCCGTTGGGGGCATGTACCTTGCTTGCGGGCACAGCTCCACTGTGGGGCGTGCAGGAGGCGGCTGATCGATGTCTCTCTCTCATCGATGTTTCTGACTTTCTATCTCTCTCCCTTCCTCTCTGTAAAACATCAATAAAATATATTAAAAAAAAAAAAAGAACTGAGAGGTCTGGAGAAGAACAAAGGCCACATAGGATGTTCTTGATACCGAATTTGAGTTTAGGAAACACCCTCTGGGGCAACCTCTGCCTCATTCACTCAACTGCTGAGAGGGTGATAGAGCTCCTGGCCCCCATCTATGAGGTGACACCAGGGTTCTGGAGTCCTGTTCAGGAAATGCTATGATCGGAAATGGGGAATCTAACTGGTCTGCACAAAGGAGGTCAGCCAGGGAATGTTCTCATCTAATCCTTGGGCATCCATCTCCTGTCTTCCCAGGGTAGGTCTAGAGGCCTTTTCCAATCCTTATATTTCCCATCTCAAGCTGATTCTGTGCCTACTCTCTGGGAAACATGTTTAACTCCAACACCTGTCCTGCTTTGTCAATTTCCTGCCATGGGATCAGTTAGGTGGAGATAGCGAAATCTACCTTCTTAAATAAGCACAAGTAGTCCCTGTAGTTTAATGGTCATATTTCCTTCTTCCCAAGTGGAAAGAATCAGAGTTGGCAAAATGTAGCCCCAGGTGACTGAGGAGAAGAACAGACAGACCCAGAGCCCATGTCATGAAGAACATGCTCCTGAAACCGTAACCCTCTGTCCCATGAACATCCCCCTGTGCCAGGAAGCACATTTCACAACAGTCTCCATCCACCAGCTATGTCAAAGGGGATGCCCTGCCTTTTCCTATTCCCTGGAGCCTACCCTGAGTCCTGTGCACACTCTCCTGTGTTTTCAGACGTGCATGTGCTGCCTCACCCGGTCTCCTCACCTCAGATCTGCCTCCACAGTGTGCAGCCCGCCCACCAAAGCTGGTGCCTACTCCTGTGGAATAATACTCCAGAATTCCATCTCCATGGCCTGTGGCAAATGACATCTCAGCACCCCTGGGGTCACTCTCAGCTCACTTGTCCTAGAATGCAGTGCAGCACCACACCTAACTAAGGGGCTCAAAATGCTAGATATTTCCCCCTTCCCCGAAGTGCGCAGGTGCAGGAGGTGGTGTCCTTTCCCTTTGTTGGAGCCACACACCCTGTATTTGAAGAGTCAGAAATGAGCGACACCTCCTCCCATAATCTTGCAACACCTTCCACTTTTTTTGTGTTGCCAAGGTCAAGGTCTCTAGGCTGCCTCCCTTTTAAGGAACATTTAGTGAGGGGGAAACAATCAAATTAATGGGTTAGTGTTGGAAGGATACCAACAACACTGTTTGGAACCCAGTGTTCCTCTCCTGGGAATATGATATTTTGTCATAGTATGAAAAACAAGATAGTAATTACTTTAAAATTCCAAATTGATGAGCAGTTCTACTGAGACTAGAATAGAAGACTGGGACATAAACAGATCACAGGCTGATACTCTCTCCACTGATCCAAACCAGTTAGGGCAGAATCTAATTTTTCAAAGTGAAATAAGTAAATCTAAAGTATCTGTGTATCCATTTTGCCAAAGAAGATATGCAAATGGTCAAGAGCATATGAAGAAAATGCTGGCTATCATTAGTCACCAAGGAAATGGAAATCAAAATAGTGAGATACCCCTTTCAATTTTAATAAATTGCACAATTTAGAAAATTGCTGTCACCACAGTGGAAAATGGTCAGATTTCCTACGCTCAGGCCTTTTCACCCTCCAGTCTCCACCCTTTCTCTGTCAATCCTGCTCTACCCATCAGATTCTTCTCCCTCAAACAAAACATCATAGCCCTAACTCTTCTGATTCTGAATCTACTTCGACCCAGCAGACCACCAACTTTCATTCCCTTACACCTTCCCTCCATCACCTGCAGTAGATTCCTGTGAGGAATCTCCAAAAAGTAAGGGGACCTTGCCACAGCAGCATTCCCTGCCTTTTCCAAACAAGTTTGATCCTTTGGATGTTTTACTGGAATCTTTGCTTAATCTTTAGGTGCCTTTGTTTAAAGGTCACTGTAGACACATGTGTCCTCCCAAGATTACTTACCCTACTATCTAAAAGATAAGCTTTATCTCAAACTGCTGTTGCAATAAAAGCCTGAAGAGGCAGGCAATCAGGGATGTCTGGTTCCTTTAGCCAGGCAGTCCCTTAGTCCTCCCTTTCACAGAAATCCCGTGTCACAGTAATCATACCCCTGTCACTCTGGGTCTGCTAGTCAGCCCAGGCAGATTCCCAGAGACCCAGACCCTTCTAACCAACAACCACTTTCCCCTTGGTCCCTGAGATCCTAAATCCCAAGAACAAAAATAGCCTTTTACCACCTAACACAGGCTCTCAGGCCACGGAAAGATTACCCTCCTCACAGCCTCTTCTATACCCATGTCCATTCTAACGCTGAGGAAGTAGGGGGAACTGAGGGTATTACCTGGGTGGGTACACATCCCATTGTCTATGTATGACATCACACAGATTGAGAGGCATCTCAGTTCTTTTTCCACTGGCCCAACCACATTTACTAAGGAATTTGACAAACTTTAATAAAATCACTCAGAGCCCTGACGAAAACCCCAGTTCTCTTCCTCTTGTGCCTCATGGGGGCCTTACAGATATTTACCACCTTATACTCCACCTTCCCAGAGGGATCCCTTCTTCTCAACACCCATTTTATATCCCAATGAGACCCCAACATACGCCACAAACCTCGAAAAATAGTCACAGGTCCATAAATCCCTCCAAAAGACCTTGTTAACCTAACCATTAAGGGCTTTAATAATAGAGATGAGGAGATGCAAATCCAAAAACAGGTGAGATCAAGCCAAGGCTGAAGCCCAGAAGGAGGCCTTTGAGCTCCTAGCCACCACTCTCATGAACCCCAAACAAAATATCAGTCCTCCAACGGAGGGTAAGTCTGGGCCTAAAACTCCTCCAGGCCCATGATTCAAATGCAACAAGGGAGCACACTGCACCAAATCCTACTCAAACCCTAGACTCCAATGTGCAAAAGGGAAGACCATTGGAAATGAGAGTGTAGTCTGGCTCCTCCAGGTTGGATCTCAGCAATATGCCCTCTGGATCCAGTATGGAGATCCCATACCTCCTGGGACTGGGCACTGAACACTGAAGGTGCCCAAGCCCTGACAAAGCCCCACAGACTTACATCGCCAGGACACAGCCTCAGGAATGATTCTGGCAGCAGGTAAGCCAATCTCCTTTTAATTGACACTGGAGCCACTTGTCTCTGCCTCTATCTCTATTATTGGGGTTGACAGACTATTACAGCCATCTTATCCTACACTGCATCCTAGTAAAGATCCCTTTATTAATTCTTTTCTCATTGTAACTCAGTGACCAACCAGGGCTACCAGGCATCCCCCCCAAAACCCTAGTATCCCCAGCAACCGTCACCTACCTCAGTTTCACTCTCACCCCACAAAGCCGAGTCATTACTGTGGACCCTAAACTCCTTATTTCCTCCTTGACTGTACCCTCCTCTAGATAAGAAATATTCTTTCTTGGGCTGGTTGGGAACTCTCCTCTCTGGTTCCCAACTTTACTCATCTCACAAATCCCCTCTATGACGCAGTGAAAGGGATCCCTCACTGAGCCACTGGATCGCAAGGCCAGCATTCTCACCCCCTTACATGCACTGAAAACTGCTCTCACCTCAGTATCTTCTCACAACACCATCCCCTTCCCAAAGAGCACCTTTCTTTACTGAAAAACTGCACTTAGTTAACAGTCCTGCTCCTATCAGAAGCTGAACTCATTATCACCCACACCTTAGCGTGTTATCTCTTTGGAAAAATATGGCAGTTTTAAATCCAAGTGGCTAGAGGCCTGAAAACAGGTTGCTGAGCCTGCTCCCTCCCACTATCACACACACACCTTTTCTCCAGCCTCATATGCCTGTGCATAATTTTCCAAAATCTTTGGTAACTTAAAGACTTTGAAGCATTGCTGGATTTTATATGACAAACATCTAAATACTTTTAAATAGCATAAAACGCTGAAACATTTATTGCTAGATAAGCTTTAATTCACTGCTCTTGCTTTTTATTACAGAAGGTCTCTTGTACTTTGCTGGATATTTTCTTGATAGTAAGACTGTATTTAAAGTGTGTTCTTAAATGTAAATGCTGGTTGCTGACTTTTTTTTTGCTATAGCTGGTTATTTGTGAATGGGTAGAAGGTTTGTGTTATCCCGTGAGCCAGAACTTGATCACCCTTGATGTCTGAGGGGACTTCTCTCCTAGGAAGCTAAATCAGCTCCACCAGGCTCTCTCCTGTTGCTTAAGTCTTTATATCTGAGCCTAAACTTTATTTCCATGCTCATTCACAGTCCTTGACACTATCATTGAAACATCAACAGGTCTTCCTGCTTGGTATTCAGGCACTTCTCTCCTGGTCAAGGGCATGTACCAGGTTGCAGGCACATCCCCAGTAGTGGGTGTGCAGGAGGCAGCTGATCTATGTTTCTCTCTCATCGATGTTTCTAACTCTGTATCCCTCTCCCTTCCTCTCTGTAAAAAATCAATAAAAAATATTTTTACAAAGTCATACACTGTAAAGGACACCAAGTCAGGAATGATCCCGTAATACAGGGAAGTAACGAAGCAGACCAGGAGGCCAAGGCAGTGGCTCAGAAGAAGCTTCCTTCTCCCCAACTCTTAGCTATACCCCATCTAACACCCTAATACACTCCAGAGGAACTTCAGTCTCTACGAGATCTTGGGGCTCCTCAGGAATATTCAGGGTTAAAATTTCAGGGAAAATATATTTTTCCCCAGGGACAGACCCTTGATACCTTATGGACTATTTAAACTCTCTACATATAGGATACATTTACAACTCCTAAAACTGCATCACATACCCTAGCCTAGCTTTCCTACTTACTAGGTAACTCCCCAAGGAAAGGTTAGATTAGACTTTTTTCCCCCACTCATTAGTCAAGGGGCCAAATTCCTGGACCAGACTGGCAGATTGACTTCACTCACAGGCCCCCTATTTAAAAAAAAATTATATATATACATATATATATATATATATATATATATATATATATATATATATAT